>JAHZMZ010000071.1:0-12497 GCA_027743805.1 Lepidocyrtoides sp. E14
CAATTATTCTGGAAGAATAATGGTTCTTTGGTTTAAACACCTTTTAATAATTTATGACTTTCATGTCTTTTCCTACAGTATTTGTGATGTGAATGTGAACAAAGTTAAAATGAGATCATTTTGGTTTTATTGAGGTGTCACTGTTTAGTTTGAACATATTATTATGCTTAAAATTGACTTATTTCCCCTTTGCTTGCCATCTTAATTGTATTGTTTTTTTTTCTTTGTTCAATTTTTTTGTCATCTTTATTGTATTGTTTTCCGTAATATTTGAACGAGCTCACATGGCATGCATACATACACATACAAAGGAACACATAGTGGAAATCAATTAATAAATATAACTCACTGAGAGCTTATAAATGCGAATTATTGGCGACTCATTGTAAACCATTTATGATAAAAATAGTTTCATGGGCATTATGTTTCCTAAAGTCCTTCAATGTTACTACTTCCATTATTAGCATGGAATTTCATTGGCTCGTCATTTGTCATTTTAAGCTTGGAACTTACTACAATCCATTGAGTAAGCTAGTACAAACACTAAACATTGTCAACTGAAAAAAGTTGTTTCCCAAGTGTTTCGGGAGTTGACTTGGGACTCACTTCATGGAAATGGCTAAAAGGACTGGTGGAATGAAAACAGACAGACGGAGGGGCGGGTGTATTGTCTTTTAAGTCAGCGTCAATGTTGTTTTGCTCAACAGCATGTACATTCGTCGTCGCTCATTATGGATTGGTACTAAATCAGTACTACTGATGCACTAACAATGATGATGAGAACGTTGAGAACCAAAACATCGTAGTAGCAAAGTAGTAACTACTTTGTTCTTAATGTGACACTTTCAATCATATTTTAAGGGAAATGTTTTTTACTCTTTTATTTATGAAAGGCAAATTGAGACACACACCTAAACAATGCCACAGAAAATCTGTGTGACTGACCATTAAGTCAGTTTGAGTTAACTTTAATTTGCTGTCATGATTTAAACAAAATGAATGCAATACAGTTCGTAAATGAAAGAGTGTACTTACAGTAAAATAATATATTTTTTTGTAGAACGGGATTATATTGTTTACACGTGTACTTGGAATGGTGATGATGGGAAATTTTTTTAAATGATTCTTAAAACTTTATGCATGTCTATACTCATTTCAATGACAGATGTGGGAATCATTATTTGGCATGTTCACATAATATGCTTCATGCGCATATTAAATACACTGAAACTCAGCTTCATTCACGCTGCATTTACTTAAACTTATCATGTAGCAAAAAAGTTCATGCTATTGATTAGAAGTAAGGTTAATTAATTAATTGAATGTTGAATGAATAAATGCTGGCAGTTATATGAGACCCCATAATTCCAAGTGCATGCGTAATAATAACTGTATGTTAGGAAAATGATCGTTGTTTGTCACAGTTAGATATACCAACCACAACCTTTAATACAACTATTTGTCGTAGGCACAAAATATTAAATGGAAAGAAATTGAGGAAAAACAGTGATTCCATACATACATTTTTGCCAAAGTTGACGATTTTTTGTTATGCTCAGATCATCATCACCGCTGTCATTTTAAACTGCTTGTGATAACATGTTTATTACAATAAATTACCACACACTCCAGCTCTTTGCGCAATAGGCAGTCAGCTGAATTGACTATACTCAATCCTTCTGCTAAATCTCTCGTAAAATAGTATCGCTGCAAAATTACCTATATTATACCTTTAAGTTCAACTGAAATAAAATGACTCCTAATAAAAATAGTGTTAGTGTTGTTCATAATTGTATTAGTGACTCAAAAGGTAACAATACATTAACGTCAAGCTTTCCAGGAATATTTCGTTATACTGGACAAAGGGGCTCATTGCATCCTAATGTATTTGATTGGCTCAAAGGTAATCAATCTCCTGATAAACTATGCCTTGCCCATCCGTTATGCATTTGTATTGGTCCGTACACATATTTATGTATGTATTATGTTCATACGGAATGCGCATCCAATTACTTTTTTTTGTAAAAATCAGAGTTACTGAAATCATAATACAAATGAATATTGTTCAGTAAAGCGTCGGGATGATGACATTGGAAACCTATGGCGTGTTCATGATAAATTGTATGACCTTCAGGATTTCATCTCCAAACATCCAGGTGGAAGAGATTGGATCGAGTTTTCAAAGGGGTATATAAAGCTATTTAACTTGATGAGGCAAAAATTTAGTTAAATATATTTTTTCATCAAGAATAAATGTGTAATTATGGAATTCCTACACTTTTTAATTCTCATAGTACTGACATTACTGAAGCGTTTGAATCATCTCATTTTATCAACATTTCTAATGTGGAGAAAATTCTACAAAAGTACTTTATTTCGGATGCAAAAACACCACGAAATTCCCCATACAAATTTGACGAAAATGGCTTTTACAAGACACTCAAACGTCGGACGGAACCAATTCTTAAAGTGAGCATAAAGTATTATCTATTAAAGTAAATATTGTTGGTTAAACAAAAATGGCATCCATGAACTCCGTTACATCTAACTTATTAAAGTATTATCTACTTAATACATTTTCTAGCAGCATATAAATACTTTTGATTATTATTTTCTGGAAAGGAAGTGGGAATGGAGGCTTCCAGAGAAGCCACCCTCATGATAGACACCTTAGCCATACTATACGCTTTGTCAACCTTGTCAGGGGTGATTTTAAATTCAACCACTCTACTCATCATTGCGGGCACATTTTTAGGCATGCTCATTGTCGCTGCTCACAACTATTTCCACAAACGTGACAACTGGAGAAGATTTTATTTTGACCTGAGCCCACTGTCGTCCTAAAATGAAACATTTTTTTGTAACTTTTTAAATACTGTTGCGTTACATATTCAATTTTGTGTTGCACTCATTTAAATTTGTAGGACTATGAAATTTTGATGGGAGAACCCATTGTTGAAATGCTACCTATTCGACCAAAGTTTTTTGCCCATAAATACATCATCCCGTTCATAATTGACATGCTGTATGGTATTTATGGACTAGAACAAATTCCAATGAGAATAGTAGCAATTCTTCAAGGAAAACAAGCATTTCGTCCAGAAAATTTGTTGATTTTTCTTGAGCTGCTCTTGATTATTCAGCTTTCCCCGTCAACTTTGGTAACGTGAAGACTGTATTCAAAATTAATATTGAGCACGGCTTACGAGGTCATTTAAATTATCTTGATTTTATTTCAATTAGTCGGGTATTCAAAGCTGGATTTTGATAGTATGCTCTTCTACGTTTTGGTTTGCATTTGTCTCCAATAACTCCGCCCACCATCACCCTCAATGTTTTCATGACGGTGATGAGTCACGGCCCGAACCAGATTTCGGGTTTGTATTCATGGTTTATTTTTAAAAATTATAAGCTATGCAGCCACTTTGCTTTTAAAATAACATAACTAATGATGTTTTCAATTAGGTTGTGCCAATTGGATGCAACTGCGTCAAAGACTGATTGGTATCATCGCTCCTTATTTTCGGGTAGTCACTCATTTTCCACGAAAAATTATGGAAATTTGAATATGGTATTACTATACAACATAAATTATGATTCTTTTAGTTTTAACGACATTTGGTGAGCATCCACTTCACCATTTGTTCCCTTCAGTGTGTCATGGCAAGCTGAAGTACCTCAAACCAACACTCGAAAAAACAATTGCCGAATATTCTGAGCAAATATTGGAATTTTCCCAGTGGCAATTATTTGTTGGTACGCATCAGCAACTGAGTCGTAGCAAAACTCACAAACTCCGAAACAATCGGAAGACAGATTGAACTCGACTACAAAATGTAATACATTTAACATGCGTAAAAACGATGAATATTCTGTGCTATTGAATTGAATAATCATGCACGCCATAAAAATAACATTATAAAAACAAAAAAAATATATTTACATTGTATTATTTTTCATTTATTATTACATATTATTGTTTCAATCTTTAATGCAGAAAAAAGTATGAATCGACCAAAATACTAAAATATAATAATGCATGTATGCAAATACACGAAACGACATTTTATGTTACCCCTCTAAACTTAAAATTTTTTAAATGAATTACGTCATCCGACAATTCTACCTCAAGTCACCGGCACAAAATCTTAGAATACTTATTCTAAGCATAAAACCTATCAAACAACTGGGAAGGCCAAATATGATATGGGTGCACCTCAATGAGAAAGAGTGATCGCTGCACCAAATCGCTTTTTGTAGATTAGAAATCCGACACATGTAGAAAATACAACTGAATATAAATTAGTTTTACTATACAAACCCAACACATCAGTCTTAACAATATTTTGTAAAAGTAATTACCTCAGGTAGGAGAATCACAAACAAATGGGTTATTACCAAAAAAAACAAAGCTTAAGTTTTAACTTTTAATATGGATTGACATAATATAATCATATATCAGGTAAATAATAATAGTAGGATTTATATAAATAGAAGTTAAAAATGTTCATCTAATTTTCAACCCTGTAATGGTAAAAAGAAGACAATTTCAAATACAATAATTTGCCCATCATTAACCACCCACTACTATCAACTCACTTACCAGCTCATCATTTGTTAAAAGTATTAATAAAAATGATTAATTGATTTCTAATAGTAAGTAAAAGTACTGAGATCCTATTGATAGCAATATAGTAGCAATGATAATAATTATATAGACTATATAAAAGTGTCATAAAGTTTATATTGTTATTGTATTATAAATACAATCAGCTTTAAGTTGACAAGTATATTGATTTAATAGAGAAAGTATTTCACCATAATTTATTACATTGGGATATTCCCCGAAATAAATTATCTAAAATCATGTCATGTTAGATTTTCCAACGGGAAAATTCTACGAGGAGTTGCAAAAGTCGAAAATAAGAATACTATCAGCGTATGAACTCTATTGATTAAAGCAAAGAGCAACGTGAATGCAGTTACATAAATATACATAAAATTCAATTGAATCATACCAAAATACCAACCAACTGTGTCTGTGNGGAGTTGCAAAAGTCGAAAATAAGAATACTATCAGCGTATGAACTCTATTGATTAAAGCAAAGAGCAACGTGAATGCAGTTACATAAATATACATAAAATTCAATTGAATCATGCCAAAGTACCAACCAACTGTGTCTGTGGTCTTAGAGGAACCTTTGGAGAAAACGTGGCAATTTGCTCTTTAAGCTGCCATCATTATCCGCATTCTGACTTTCATCTTGAGAGGAGTCAGTAGCAGCCACAATGTTGTCAGGATGCTCTGCAAAGCTGTTTTGAGTGCTGAAACGAAGTCTCAGGTGCGCGCAAGATCGCCTTGGCTTTGTAAATTCAAGGTTGTCATGGCATCCCATCACTCAAATCCAGACCAACTTCCACCGGTTGCGAGTGCGAGACAGGGCTGAGAATCCCCTTTCTAGGTTCTTTCTTGCTGTCTAAAGTTCCAACACAGTTGCTGCTATTGAAAGAAGAAGAAGTAGAGCTCCTTCGTGAGAAATACTTGGCAAATCCGCCGGAAACAGCAGTTGATGATGAGGACATTAATGATGAAGATGACTGTGTATTGTTAGTGTTCACCCGGTGCATTTCATTATATCTCGTGAAAGGGTTTTCACTGGATATTGAAGGGTAGCGTAAGTTGACTTGCTTCCATTTTGGATACTGGTGATAGTTGCCACATTTGCAAAGCTCCACCTTACTGTTTGAGTCCTCTTTCCCGTTAATTATAGCGATGACGTCAACAGCGTCAAGAGGTCGAATGTTGCATTTATACTTTCGCTTGGCATATCCGTTCATCGTAGAAATGGCGGCTGCGGCGGCAGCAGCAGCAAATGAACTCTCCATTTCTGGATCGTCGTCTTCATCGTCAAAACCAGAGTCGGCAGAAGTCTTCCGCTTCTTGGGAGGCACATAATGTAAATGTTGTTCCTCACAAGAGTCATCGCAGTAATCATCATAAAGAGAGGTGTAATGACCGTATTGCTCGCTGTTTCTATTGATAAAATCATAGGTCAAATGGTTACATGTGTGGAAGGAAAGCAATAATTCAATGATGACAAGGATAGTTGCAAATATTGGAATGAAAGAGCACGGCACGTCACGGATGAAATTCCATAAAATTATATCGGCAAACAACCAGTTGTATCAATAATAATTACTTGCGCAGTTTCGCAATAGGGCAACCATTTAAATAGTGGAATTTGTATGAAATATGTCTAAAATTGTCCTTCTCCATCAAATGTCTTACTCATTGCAACCTTTATAGGTAAATGTCTGAATTTTGTCAAAGTTTTAAAATCCGTCTATATTTTGAGGTTAATACATGACACGCACGCGTTACTTGTACATCTATAATCGGTTACTCACTCAAAATTCTCCTCGAGCAGTTCCAGTTTCGCCTCAATTATATTAGCGATTGCATGATTTCCAGTTATATGTAGGCAGTCAAGAAACTCGATCAATTGGCTTGTCTTTGTTTCCTTTTTCAGCATGATTAAATAAAGGGCTGCCGATCTCAAATCAGAGTCAGAATGTTGTAACTGCAAATACCATACCACATAATAAAAATTAGCAATAAGTAAAGATAACGAATTCGCAGACACAATCATCTTGTTTAGCGCTTTGGCGATATATGAGGAGTACATCCATCCATAAAAACGTAATTAGCGCTTACCACACGTCGATTCTCAGCCAAGTTGACTAGTCCCACCCATGTGAGTTGAGTTATGAGAAGTCCAAAATTTACCGTTTTCTTTACCATAAACTTAATGTTGTTCCTTAGAACATTGACAGGATTATATTCAAATCTTTTCCTTTGAGTCCGGGACCAGAGCCGTTTCTTTTCAAGTTTTATAAGCATCATGGGCTCAAATGGGACAAAGAAGACGGTTCTGTGCATAAGAATGTCCTTGGGGTATACCAATGCTAAGGACTCGTCAAGTAATTCCTCTGGTGTCAAAATAATCTGAGGAGGTAACTAAAAGCAGAAAAAAGTAGTTTAAAATCGTAAGGACGACATAGATGATTCCATGCATATTGCACTGCATGATGCAATTTACGGTATGAATAATGTCATAATATAACACTTACCTCAACAAAATATCTTTCGCACGACATCCTGCACTTGTCTGCATTCACGCACAGTTGAACTTGCAATGCAATAACTACACCTCACGGGCCGAACTCTTAAGCGTTTTTGCTTCCTCTCTAAAGCAATGCAATAATGATGCGGTTGATCACACTTTGAGAAAGTGCAAGCTGGCGAAACAACAAAATGTTAAAATGAAAACACACTTTTTTCTAAAATTGCACCGGCGCCACAAATTCCACGTTCCAAGCAGACTTTTTTTCCACTAACAGCAAACAAACACTTTCTGATCAGCTTCCAAGGTCCAAATTCCGTTCCTTCCTCCGCAAAATCGTGCTAATAATACTTTGAAATGCCAGAAGTAGTTCAAAAAAAATACTACGCACTGAATTCTTGTTAATAAAATTCGATTGTGATATTGCAGTCAACAAGTCGCTTTCGCCGCTTATGGTGTATGCAGTCAGACAAATTTACTGAATTTAACAGTGTTATGATGGCAGTGACAATAGCAGTAAAGTAAGTTCCTTTCGCTGTCACAGTTGATTGGGAAGTGGTACAATTTCTGACTTTTCATGAAATCTATCTTCTTCCAAGCTTAAGAGCACACTATCGTTCATGTCGTGACTGCCGGAACGGTTTTTATACATGGAATAGTGACTCAATCTCGCATTCATATTGCCATGCTACTATGTTCACTCACTATAGTTAGAACGATACTGACAATTCAATTTTTCCATTAGTTTAGCACTGCTTAGGCTTTGTCTCATGCTCTCCTTTTGAAGTTTTATACTACTGCGTGCAACGAGTAAGGTCTACGAGTTCCTCGTAGACTGCGTGAGTATAATATATCTACCAAACTAATGTTTCTTTTACGTATGGTATAGTGCCTTTGTGATGCATGTATTTCAGATAATAGCAATCTTCTAGCTTGACATGCTTTTTTCACTATAAACTGTCCATGTCCACATTTTTTTCATTATAATTGTTCTTTTCAATATGCATACCAACTTTCGTTTTCTCTCGCTCGATCTTCATTTCATTTACCTCTACTTACAACATATTTACAATCATTATTATCAGAGGAACAAACGTCAAACAAAGACAGACGTGGCAAATGGCTTTATTTTCCAGCTACAAAGCTTCTTGGGAAAAGATCCATTTCAGCTTTTCTGAGGGTATGGAAAATTTTTGGATGTTGAGTTCTCATATGAATGGGCTATTCATTACAAAGGATAAATGACGACAGACAGACAGATAAACGACGATAAGATCCTCTTTTTAAACGTTTCATTAATCTTGTGCATAGCTTTAGCAGCTGAAAATCGGCAATAAACAAAGAAGAATAAAAAGAAAGTTGTGATGCTGGTTTATTGTAGTAGCCGTAGCTGTAGTAAATCTCCCAGCAGTTGTTTCAATAATATTATGATAAAAGGAGAGCACACAGAAACGTATAGAGCGGACAATTATAAAATCTATTAAAATATATACTGAACTGTCGGTTACGTATTATGCATTTTTGTTTGGTCTGTCAGACTGTGTTGGTTTGCTTGTTGAATCAGTATCATGTCTAATTAATATTATGTTTGAAAGGACGTGTATTGGAGGCATGCACATTGACCAAGCTTAATATTAAATCTATTTGTTATTTTACCGTGACTCATTGACAGAAACGAGAACGCTTAAAACTGTTATACAATTTGACAGTTGTATGTGTGTTCTGTAAAAAAAGATTACCCAGCACTCACGTTGAAACAGGATCGTTTTTCTTCATTGATATTTATGCTGAAAAATTAATTCATTTAATATGCTAATATTGTAAAACCTCGGGTCATAAAACTCATCTAAACCCAATCTAAATTAGAATGGATCAGAGAAAAGTAAAGCTTGCTCTTTGTGATATCTCTCATACAGTAGCAATCAAAAGAGAAATGGTAACTTGTGGAAGGGAACTTTCAAGTGGATTTTTTTAAACAAATAACAAAAAAAACATCGGATTATGAATAAGAAATGCATGTATAATATCAGAGTTTGACAAAAGAAGACAATGAAAAGAGATCAAACAAGCAGAAAACATGGGTCATTATAATCTGATCACGATCAGTTGCCACGAATAATATACCACGCCATGACATAAACACTATTATTGCAACTGCTGCATTATAAAGCTAGCAAAAATTCTGGATGAGATGATGTACAAATATGGATGTGTAATAAAAAGTACAGAAAGCTTGTTATATATTTTTTATAAATGTTCAATTCAATTGTCATAATGTTTATTTTCCAAAGTGTCAAACTGACAGACTGCCTGAAAGTTGAGTCATACTTGTAATTTAACCATCGTGATGATCAAACACTTGCTTAAGATTAATATTAATTTCACATGTCGTACTGCACATTTTGTGGTCAAAATAACAACTTATTTTAGAGCCGATTGTAAATGAACATAATAGCAGGAAACATGAGCACGTTGAATATCATAAATATTTCCTGAGTCATTTTTGCTGATGTTATCCATCCAAACGAGTGTCAATAAAATTACTCAAGTGAGCAAATATGCATTGTTATTACGAAATATTGGCGTTCAAAAATAATTTAAACCTTGATAACATTGAACTATTTTTATTCGCATTCAAATATTTTTCTACAACGCTTTAATAAATTTACACGTTTGTTCAAAAAGCGAATTATTGCAAAGTTCATTATCCATATCCAAAAATAAACTGCGGGTAAATTAAATAAAAGTGGCAATTTGTGTCTTGTCTGTACAAGTAACAGTAAATAAAATTTGAACAAACGTAATAATAAAAAATGAACGATCTGTTCATTCATTTCATCTACTTTACTTATGAGCCTACTACTTTTCCAGAGTGAAAAAATTTAAAAAGTTTAGAAGGAATTGTAGGCCAATTGCTCAAATATTTCCAAATCTCGGAGAACATTTCCTCACGATTTTAATATAAAACAAAAACCCAATCCGTTAAATGCATTTAGAGAATGAAATGTGTGCTTATGATACGAATGATATTTATTTTGTTAACACACGCATACTGTTGACGATGATGATGGTGGTGGTGGTATGTTGTAATGTGTTTTTGGTAAAAATAATATAGTCAATGAGAAACAACTGTAAAACAAAATGGAAAATGTGTCAAATGTGGTGAAATATGATAAACACAACTGATATGTAGGTAGTAGGAATGTACGCATTTGGAACAATGCAATGGTAGTACCATTATATGATACTGATTCTCACTAGTCACAATCAAGTCATCCAATCCAAGTCCATGGCTGACAAAAATGACTGATTTCATACGTTTTGTTTTGTCCGACAGGTTTTATAATGCACTCAAAGTTGTTTGGAGGGATAGGGAAGTTTGATAAGAGAGAACTTCTAGAATCGAATTTATATAAAAAGTATAATAACACACGTGCATTAAAAACGGTATGAAATAAATTAATACCTTTATTATTAACCTTTGTGTGTTAGATAGAGTAGAGAAATTCGATAAGGATGACCTCATCCCAACTTATTTGCATAGACAAGTCAAGGCAATGTTGATCTGTTTTTTAGTGGTTCTGACTTAAATTTGTATTAGTGTCATTTTGTAGTACATATACAAAATTTAATCGATTGACATGACATGCCACGAATGACGATAATCTTCTGTGATTCATCAGAACAACATGACTATCAAAGTTAACAATGTACCTACATGCATACTTCACTCTTTCTCACTGGATATTGTTGGATTTGAGCTTCTTCATGTCTTTTCTTACTTCTGGAGAATCATTTTGACTAATCTTAACATAAATACCGTATTATCCATCTTATCCTGTTTACTGTCTATCCTTTTCCTATCCTGATGAAATCAACCTAGACGGGTCATGATCTTAACAATCATTTCATTTCAGATAAACAACTCAGTTTAAATCTGCTCATGTAAAAAAAATTCACAAATTGAATAAACAAGATAATAAAAATGCCGTTTCTGAAACAAGTCTTAAGTACAAGATTGATAAAACACCAGCTTCACACTCAAATTCTTTTTCGTTAATCGTCGTGCTATTTTCTTCCCGTGTTATGCCAATTATGTTATTCACGTCATATCACAACGTATTGAATGTCACGTCATGTCATTATTGCTAGCAAATTCGCTACAAGAATGTTTACTGCAACCAATTAGGCAACAAGGATAAGATCAATTTTAATGAAGAATTTTAAAAAATATATCGTATGAAGTGACTGCGATAACGTCAATAAGGCATGAACTGAAACGTTATCTTTTGTACAAAGCTTGTTTGTTGAGCTTCAATACGAATCGTATTATACGATGACGATTATTTTCTCGAAGAAAAAAATACCAGAAGAAGAGTCCACCCCACTAAAGTAAGTTTAATTGACACAGGGAAGGTCTTTCACAAAAAATACATTTTCCATAATGAAGACAAAAAGGTAATATTCCTGTTCAATAAGGCAGGAAGACTGTCCGCCCCTCCTTGATAATATTCCAATATTCCTATATATAAGCCCCATCAAAGAATCCACAATGCAGATTCCATACTTCAGGTAGGTAGTTTATAGGTACAATTTTGAGAGGCCTATTCGAATTCATGTAAATTCATTGGTTTTACATTGCATTACGTTAGGTATTGGATGTAGCTTACGACGCGACGTTCTAATAATAATGGTTTAAGGACCATACATTTAGGGAGGGACCATTTATTTTTGGACCAGCTTCAAGAGCAAAATTCATCAAAACATACATGACTGAAAGTCACCTTTTTATCGATTTACAATATTAACTCGTGTTGATAATCACTTCCATTAATGACCAAACTAATGGTGTTTTTATTGCAGCCCTTTTGACATTTGATGGGATGTGACTGTGACACGAATGAATAAGAAGAATGCACTTACGTCAATAAACCAACGTCATAGTACTATACACCTGCCTATCAACAAATCATTGGGTTTATACTGCTTAACAAACAACTGGAACCATAAAAAGTATGTAGTTGATTTTCAATAATGCGGTTATGCGAGGAAACTTTGCCTACGATTAGTTAGTTTATGTGCGAAACGCGAAACTCCCCTTTTCCATACAAATGCACCAATGCAATTGCAAACTCAATGAGTGGCTCAAACTATGTTTTCATATTTCATGCTTGTTTTAATTGCTCGTCTTGGTTGCATTTACCGTTTAATGAGCAAGTTCAATACAAACACCATGCTGTGTGAATAAAGTTGTATCATTTATCACTTGCTCCGTTTAATTGTTCTGTAAAAACAAAATATTTATTTATTTAGTCAGCCGAGCCTTGACTCATCTATAACATTTTTATTATGCTTTATTTCCTTCATGGTGCT
>JAHZMZ010000073.1:0-36681 GCA_027743805.1 Lepidocyrtoides sp. E14
CTCTCTTACTGCCTTAGCACATAGCAACAGCGGTTGAGTGAGAAAGAAATAGGCATCACCATCATCATTCTTGTATGTGAAGCATTGGCAACAAAACAACAGCGGCAGTGGCAGAACCTGCTCGTTGTTTTTTTTTATTTCTGTTTAAAGCAAGAGGGGTTGAGGGAGTTGAAGATCAGTAGCAAACTGAAGGCAGAGCAGTCAACACCAACGACTACTACACAGATATAGAGAGAGCTAGAGAGAAGTCCTTTATATGTGTGCTAAAGAAGAGCAGTTTGTTAGAGGGGACCCGGTACTATATAGAAAACAATAAGCACCTTGAACAAGTACACTCATTTAACATAAACACTTCGCCCCTTCGTTATTCTCACTTGATATATTCCACATTTATTTGATGTGACTATTCTTAATATTGTCGTCCTCAACGCTGCTTGTAGTAAATCCTCTACATTTATCTATCCACCTTGTATCAATCCACCTCTTGCTATTCTGACAAAAGAAAGCACGAGCAAAGCTTTGCTACAGAATCAACAGCTTTTTTAACGCTACGTTCAGTAAAATTAAATCAAGAACAAAGAACCAGTCAGCAGAGGCAAGTTAGCCAGCTAAGCTTATCTATCTCTCTATATACTCGTACTAAACAAGCTGCGATTTTTTTTATGACAGTGGAGTGGATAGATAAGCAGTAAGCACTGTACTGAGAGCAGAGGAGTCTTTTGGAAAACAGCACTGTTATACTCCGCTTCTTAATTCCTACATTACTTACGGGCAGTAATTACAACCTCTCATTTGACACTTGTCTACGGAACGAGGAGCATCACGGAGAAACACAGTTCCCATTTCCTAGTATACACTCTCAATTAAACACTGTCTCCAGTCAGGCCAAAGTAACCAACCAAAGAGAGAGTGAAAAGGAGTTTTTTTCTGTTGTCATCAAAACTTGATAGAAAACTCCATCAACATCTTAAAACATAAAGGGAAACAAAGAAGATCTTGGAAGTTGGAAAAACAAAATTGCAACAAAAGCAAAAGAAAAAGGAAAAAGAAATTCTCCTCTCCAGAGAAAGCAGTTTCTACTACTTCAACTGCTGAACCAACCAAAAGAGAACTTTACAAAGAAAAGGGAAAATAGTACGTGAAGATTTGGAATCATGTACCTATAAGACCGCTTTCATTGTACATAAATTGAATCATTGCTGCTGATAAAAAAAAACTTTGGAATCGGTTTTTTTTGGAACGTAAGCAGTGGGATTAGCTACATCAATAAAATAAATACACGCATACACGCTATACTACTTTTCAAAAAGGAACTAACTAGTCTATACCGGCAAATTTATCGGGAAAATTGTCTAAAACTTTGATACTACCAATTGTATACTACTGAAGGAAAAGTCATTTCACATAATTTGCTACACGGAATCATCATCGCCAGAATCACTAAATTCAGAAAAAAAGTCTTCTAATGATCTTCACATGAAAACTGCCAAAAAAAATTTCTTTTCAGTTTGATCTCTAAAAGTTTTTATTTTGCTATTTCCCTGAAAACATCAATAGATTTACTGCACAAGAGTAACTTCATGGAACTTTCACCATCTTGATTTTTTTCAATACAAACTTCCACTTTCTCGTTTCTACACAAACACTAACCTAGTCGTGTGTGTGCATAATAGACACAACAAACGATACAATAACAGTAAAAGTTTATGAGGTAACGCAAAAGAAAACTAAGTTGTGCTTTGACCTGAATCATATAAACATTAAGCTTGATTTAATTACAAACTGCTGAAGATAACATACAAGTGTGACCATCACCATTACCCGATAGTACAATTCTACACACGTCTTTCATCACACCAGCAACACACAAGCAATTCTTTGTTGTTGCGAGACAATTCTTGGGACAACTGTTGGAGCAACACTACTTTGTTCATCCCAAAATTCCACTGGATCATCTGTCAACCGGACTCCACTTTGTCTTGACACGTCCGATAAGCTGCTACTCTAATAGACTCAACTAGACTGCAATGCACATCATGGAAATTATTCCGTCAAAGAAAGTGAATTTGAACAAGAACTCAAAAGTCTTCAAAGGTATGTACTTGAACATTTAATAGTTCCTTCTTCAATCTCTTAAGTACATTTTTACGCTACATCAAAAGAGCATGTAGACTAGGTCTGGAATAAGAGTAAATTTCCATCATCAAAACAAACAAACCGAAGTAATTTTTTTATTGGCGATCAGGCAAATTTGAACATGATGTATGCATACATAGGTATGTATATAAGTTACGCTTACATTAATACACAAAAACGATTAATAGGCAATATATTAATGACCGGTCTATCATGTGCTACCTTACGCATACCCATGTGCATTAGTTCATTAAAAACATCAACTTACCAAATTTACTTCATTTATCACCATAATCGCTTCAGGTTGGTTTCACAGAGTCTGTAATTGATGGCTGATCTTTAGTCTTAATCCTCAAACAGAGGTAGTTCTATATCAAGCATGGCCATTTCATTTGTATATTATTATTATTATTAGCTTTATAAACACAAGTGTATTGCATATCAAGAGTTTTGTACAAGTGAGTACTCTACATGGTGCCAAGTTTGATGGCTGCTAAAAATGTAAGGTGCAGAGTAAAAAAGTGAGGCTGGGTCGTGTAGCAAATCAGTACGTAGAGCATTGCAACAGCACAACAGAAGTCACGGATATGGTTTTCAAACAGTACTGAGTAGTGACTTCTAAGGCTTTTGTGCAATATGGCTGGTCCTTTTGCTAACATTCAAGCAAACAGTCGTATTGCCATTCTTGCACAGTTAGCTCCCTTTTGCTGATTTGATATATGTACCTGTGTGCTAGCTGAAACCATACATGTATTTTTAGTTCATTTTGAGTAGCGCACTGCCGTATGGGGAATACATTTATAAATTATATAGATTGTAAAAATGTACATGGCTATTTTTGCTATTATTATGAATAGTGGATTAGATGAGTCAGGCAAAGGATTGTTTGGCTGTTGTTTGCTACAGTTGTGCACATATAGCGCAGCAGTGGTGGTGTAAAGGCCCTTTCACCAAAACTTAATCACGGTCATTAAACTTGGTATGAATATTGAAGCCATATAGTATGCTAAAATTACTGCTCCCACCAATTTTATTTTCAGAAATGGACCTCGAATGATTGTTTTTTATTTTGCTTTTTAAATAACAATAAAAAATACATGTAAATCCTGGCACAGAAAATTGCGTACATAGTCAAAGCATGTTTAGTAAAAGTGAACATATATTTGTATATAAACCAAAACAAATTAAATATGTAGTAAATATGACTTTCGTACACTGTAAACTAACACAATATTATCTCACGAAAGTTGTTAGCACACAATGTGAACTTTTTGTTACCATAATGTACATATTGATGTTGTTGGTACTGCTGCCAACCTAATCTTACTTCATGCATCCATTAATCTTATTCCCTTTGCAAAACAGCACTATTTACCCACTCACTCTCAATCTTACTTTTTTAACACACAACCGCATCGACCAACTGAACAAGTGTTATATAAGTTCTTTGTTGTTTATGTACGAAGCGTTCTTATGTAATATAAAGTAAATTATAAATACATATGAGCATAAAAATGAAAAGATGAATATGAACTTTTATACGGATACGCTGATGCTAAGACTTTGTGCACTTCTTGGCTGTAGGAGCTGTTGTAGTAGTAATACTCTCACCTATGGCAAAATAATCCTTTAGGATTTTGATTAGCTGATTTTTGTTATTTTTATGTAATGGTAATAAGAATAGAGCCAGAGCCATTCCGTTGCGTGCAACACACAAAGAAAAAAAACAGTAAAATAATAACAAAAACAACATGAGCAAAGTTAAGGCAGAACCGGCCGGTATTAACAGCTTAAAAGTTGCGGCCTAAATATTACATGTACCTTATTTGGACATTACTTTATTATGCACAGGAGAATTTATGTACTCTACTGTTCTCATTGCAATGGTAATTATTACCATTACTTTAATTCTGCCTTACAATTATGTTTTGAAAAGCTCATTATACTTTCGTGAGGTTTTCACTGCATGCTGCATAAAAAAACTTCTTACTTCTTCAGTGTGGAACAAACGTAACGTTATCGCTTTGTCTACCTGACTGATGCATTACACAGAAGCAGTAAAGCTTTTTTTACGTGCATTTTTAGCTATGCTAATGTCACAATAAATACAGTCGTATCACCTTTGTTTACGAGTTTATAAGCTCTTATTATCGCTGATGGAAATGCACTTAGCTGATTGAAACTTTGTAGCGTAAGCCTACATTCATTCTCTGTTAAACTTTATATTAATCGCAGCAACATAAATACATCTATAGGGCAGCCTCTCATGAAGGAACCAGGTTTTAACTGGCATAAAAAAAGAAAAAAAAAACGATGCAGAGATGGTATTAAGAAGCATTAGCATTTTATTTATAGGCTCTTCAAATTCCAACTTCCTCCTCTCTCCCCCACTAAGTCTCTTGTTTACTAAAACTGCACAACAAACCATTATCATCAGAACGATTTCAAGTGCTAATCATAAACTTTTTCTTGACGGTAATAATAGCTTGAGGAGAGCCATATAAAACGCGCCTCTGCAACTTGTAGTACGATTAGACCAACTACTTTCCTCTGTGAGTGAGTTAATAGTTGGCTTTACAACTACCAAAATAACGAAATGTGTGTGTATGTGTGCTGTAGATCAACATTTTGAAAATGTTGTTTACTGTTCTTACAGCACTCCATTACCACTACCAGTACATACCACTTTATCCATTAATGCATTGCAGCAGCAGCAGTACTTGGTTGATGTCATTGCAATTCAGTACGACTCGTTCGAGTCAGTTGCTCTATAAAGATTGCTATATCTCTTGCTTTGCGTGTACATCAATAGAGAAGGGACTCAAAAACTGAAATACATATTCTCTATTACATTTTATCATTTGGTCATTAACGATTCAACTTTACGGCTTTCGACATTGTCTGTGCTGTGAATACAAGTTGGAGGAAAATGGCTGAATTGCCACCTTCATAAAGGTATTATTAGCCTATTGTTTAAACTACCAGCATATATACGTAGATATTAAAAAGAATGAGATGCCTAAACCTAGCCTCAGTGGTGACACATTACCATACCAAGAGACCAACATGATATGCAATACACAGGATAGCGTCATTATCATCAACTCCATTGCTGCTGCCATCGTTTTGCATTATCATTGAAATTCGGGAGGTGTCCTCTTTTACCAGCAATAGCACCAGAAAGAAAAGTAGTTAAAATACAATCATGTGTGGAGACTTTCATGCCAGAAAAGTGCACGAGAGAACCTTTATCGAAACCAAGAGCCACACATATTATCCATCTTACATTTTTGTAGAAGGCTGGTTTGGTTTTTCTTTTGAGCAAGCTTTCATGTAAAAGACTCGTATTATTTCTATTTAAAGGTTCATTACAGTCATCAACTCCTTCTATACGACCGCTATCTGAAAAATATATTAAAAGACATACCAGTTATCACTTGTTCTATTATAGCTTCATAGTCTTTGAATATATAAGAATAATAAGCTGCTTAAGATTCTTTCACTCGACCAACTGTTCATTCCCACTTTATTTGTTTCATTCACGAGAGAGAACGTGTAATAATAAAAAGAATAGTAGGAGTTTCCTTCCTTTGTAAATTGTACTGTTCAAATACACAATAATTGTCAAGTTTACCGGCATATTTTTTGTATTGTTACTACATATTTTCACACAAAAAAATCATTTTGTTGAAAATATAGACGGGGCTGGCTGGCTGGTGGGTGGGTGTATTTCCTTTGAACAAAGACTTGAAACAGTATTTTATGGCACGTTTTAATGATGCAGGGTATATATAAGGGTTAGCATGTCATTACAATTATGATTATGTGATGGCAATGATGCTGATTTTCCCTTCCCTTCGTTGAATTATCCAAAATGAATATTTCTATTTCCTGTACTTTATATGCCAGCCACAATGTTTTCATAACTTCAAATGAGATGGCAATACAAGATACAGCTTTACAAGCTACTTTTATGATAGGAGTAGTACAGAGTGGCAGCAGATTGAAGTAATCACCGGCAATTTGCATCAAATCAAGACCTCTTTTACACTTACATCGACACAAAAATACAGCATATTACAGCAAATAAAACAAGCAGACAGCCGGGTTCCGTTGTTGCTACCTCTGTTAGTTAGAAGTGAGGTGAATACAACCCAACGGATTATAACTAGCATGTATATTATCTGAGGTTTGGCAACTAACCAAAGCTGCTCATGCTTTATATTTTATTTATCGGACGATGAGTCAGGGCATGATATGAAACGCAATGAAGTAGTGAGTGCATCCTCAATGTATTAGAGTAGTGCCAAGTCATGTCGTCACATGCAATATACAATTCAAGCAATAAAAAAATCTACCTAGAATATTCTCGAATGCTAATCTACCTGCCATTCTACATATTTATTCTGCAGAGAAGGACAACAAGGGACACGTCGATTAGCTGATAAGACGAAAGTAAATCATGCTGTTCTGATTTGATGATTTTTTTTATGAAACTCGTTGCACTTTGTGTTAAATATAGAGGGATTTATGGAGCTAAACTGTACTTTAGGTAATTTGCCAACACTAGACATGTGGTATTTTTCCATCAAACTCCCAAAAGATTTGAAGCAGGAAGACATGTACAATATTATATTTACCTGTGTGGATTTTTCTGGACAAAGTATACATTTCAGCCAAGATGTGCCTACGTGCCAAGGTAGCGCAAGCACTGCATGATCATCACCAGTAAAAAATAGCTTTCAGTTTTCGATATCATGCTGTAGTACACATAGCAGTATTACCAACCACAAATGCATGTCAATATGCGTGTGCTTGAAGAACGAATGAGGTGTTATTCTCAACGACTTTAGAAATCTTTTGCTAAAGTCAGCATTTTCCATGTTAGTTTGTAATAATAACAGCTTTGAGAGTAGTATCGTGTATGATAATCTCCCGTAATCCAGGTGCAAGAGCATGAGTGTTTCACTAATTTTACTTTCCTCGTTTTATTACAGCGTTAAATATTCATAAGATGACTCACCGAAGCTCAAACAAACCAAAACCACAAACAGTAGCTTTATTGCATACTTTTTCAATCTTTTGAAAACTCGATAAATAAATTAAATGCTATTCGTTGATGTATGTACGCTCACGCCCGTTTATAGCTAATAAGTTACTTATTCATGATCATCTCAAATATTCTTTATTGACAGAACATCATTAAATCTGGATATGCAATGTATTTCATTACGAAAGTATAAAAGTCCATCAAATATATTTTCTTTGCAAATTTTGCTCCCTGCTCTACTTTATCCTTTTACAACTGGTTATTTTTAACGAGATATGAACATGATTCCAGTTGAGTGGTTATTTTTGAGTTGAAATTGTAAAGACAATAAGTGTTGCAGGAGCATTTGTGCTTTTGACTTGCAGTAAGTATAATTTGGGATTACATTTGATTAGAATGAACTGGAAAGGTCGCAAAAGGTTAAAGAGCGATAATATGAGGGATTTGTTTTTTAACCCAAAAGTATATAAGAGAAAAACAACAGTGATCTACGTTATATATAATATGCAACCATGTTTAATTTAAGCCAAAATTGAGCAAGCAGAAATGAGTTTTGTTTTATGCAATGACCATTTAATCATCAAGTTTTATTGTTCAGTAAACATGTACAAAAAACTTATCAATTTTTGCATCTGAGTGATTATTCACATCTATGTAGGTATATAATATGTAATTCATATAGGTTATGAACTCTTTAGTCACTATTAGTGTTGTGTACGAGAATTCAAACGGGAGAAATGAATTCATACGTTTGATGGTGGTCTTGGTTTGCTTTGGATGGAGTGTCGCAACGCTATTTAGCCATTTTGTTTTAGTTACCACAACCATACAGAGTTGTTGTTGTTTTTGTTGACTGTAACGTGTGTGTGTGTGTGTGTGTGTAATTTTGAGATTGAGCTGAAATGACTGATAAGAAAATTTGATATTTCGTTATTCACAATTCATTACAGCAGCATATACATAGTAAATACACAAACATGTCTATCATTTTGATGCTTACTCCAATAATTATTCTCACTGTAAATAAACACAGATAACAAAAATGAGTATAAATACATTCATGAGTACATGCAGCGGTGTGGCGAAATCAAATGTAATGCTAATCAGGCAAAAAAAAGAAAATTTTCTGACTTTCATTAAAACCAAATGATTTTAATACACCACCATTTATTGGGTACAATTTACCAAGTTTAGAAAGATATAAAACCTAACGAGCACAGACAAGAGCATATTATAGAGAATTTTAAAATAGTTCACAACTGTAGTATTTAATTGTCATTTTTTACTGCAATGCTTAGTATTAGCTATGTAAATATATATTTTTTAGACTGACAGTATTGTTACGTTATGGTTATTAAATTAGCTTGGTCAAATTTGGCTTGACGTTGATCAGCAAAATTGCATTAACGTTAACGGCCATGAGATTCTATTCTATATGTAGCAATTTTTCTCATGTCAAGTCATTGCAACTGTAACAAATTGAGTTAAAGAGTCCCGTTATAGTCACCAATACACTACTACTGCTTGATGTATTTGAATATAACGTGCTTTTCAGCAAGTTGGCTTGTGTGCGTCGCTCAAAATCCCAAATGTGTAGACGATTTGAAAGGTAGGTTAAACCTCGAATGGTGCTGTTATTCATATTAGGCAGTAAGTAATATGACAGGGCAATAAGAACGATGGATGGGCATCCCACAAAAACAACACGCATTGAACTAGAGAGACTGTAAACAGTTTCGTGACAACAGCAATAGCAGTGACAAAACTTTCTTTTAAGCTTTCTCATAATAACGTTGCGTGTGTTTTTCATATACACAAGATTGTACGCATACATATGTAAAACCCATACATATAGCCATAGCTGCATTAAAAAATACCACCAGCTTTACATATATCTATGCAAAAAGGGCATAAAAGCTTTGAGAATCTTTTTCAGAAGGAACAGCGGTAGTATAATTTATACATAAAAAGTTGTGTTAAAATCTCATGCACAACTCAAGTGGGTGAAATTTTTCTTGTCACAAAAGCAAGGAAGTTGTGTAAGAACACAAAAGAAGTTACCCCTTTTAGGGAACACGTCATACATACAACAATATAAACGAGATCCCTTGAGAACTGGCTGCTGATTGAGTTAAATTGTCTTCATAAATTTCCACAACATCTTGTGCGTTCAGAAATAGATGCAATGTGTAGTAAACAAGCACAATATCGTGTGCATAATGTGAGGTCAAGCAAGCAAAAGGGAAAGAGTAAAGTGATGAGACGGGGAACGTTGTTAGAGCGAAACGGTTAGAGAAATGTACACGGAAACGTTCATGTACACACATAAAATAATATAAAAAAACATTTTAATTTACAGATATAACAGAAGCCAGAACAACAACAAAAAATGGCAAGCAAATGTGTGTACACATTATGTACGAATGTACGTCATCATCATCATCATAAGTGAATAATGATGCTGAAACCCTGTTTAGCTTGGTTTGCCTCTCAATTCCCTTCACTCACATCACCACTGAGCATGGTTGTTTGCTTCTCTCCGCCTTTACAAATGCATCCTAGTTTTAAACGGTAATTCTAAAATGCTACGCCCACATTAAGGTACGCTTATTATCACGTTTGCATTAAAGGTGTTGCTATTTCTGCAATAAAAATATTAGTAATTATATGGGAGTAAACGAGAAAAGAAGCAAGTTGGTTGTTTATTTGGCTAAACATACATACATACATAAGGTATACATATCCGTAGTATGCATTGTTTATTGTCACACAGGCACATATATTCAAACCATTAACGCGTGAAACTACATTATCATCATCTTCATTCAGCATAGGTCAGTTGGACCTATCCATGTGCAAAGACACCGGCCGGCAACGCATTCAATAACTCGTATCTCTTATCATATCAGACACAATCAGTTTATTTGGTCAGAGAATCTCTATATTAAACTTTTCATCACATGTTTGGCAACCAACAAGAGGGTTCTAGAAGAACTTGGCAGCAAACTATACTCTTCGAACCATGCGTATTCAAAATGCTGTGACGTGAAATAGTGAGAAAATATGAATGGAGCTGATGATTTTAAAGTGTGAGCGCGCAGACAGAGAAGCTGCTTATAAAAGTTTGCAAACGCTTATAATTATTTCATCCAGTAAATTGTAATATTTTCTGCAACCTAAAGTTTCAAATAAAAAAGGGTAAAAATACCAGAATTACCTGTTTTCCGAGCTGCTTTAAACTCAGTTTTATATTCAATTATTGATATAATATTAACAGCTCTTTATTATAATTTAATGAAGTAAATACAAAGAGCAATACGACACGGAGATAACGAAAGAGTTTATTTTTTTAATGATTAAACTTTTCCCATTTTTTACTGCTTCACGTTTTTAAAGTTGGAAATGGAAACATTTTAGCTGACATAGTAGATGGGATCCGATAATGTATATTTTGCAGCTACCGGCCTTACCAGGTAGAGCTCATATTTCACGTCTAGAACAAGTAGCAGCAGAGCAATTAATATTTATAGATTCAAGGAGAATTTATTACTATATGCATACTTTTTGTAAACTCTCTCTCTCTCTCACTCTAAAAATGCATGCATTACAAATTCGGGCAGTCAGTGGTTTCCATTTCGTTAATGTGAAATTCAGCCAAGAACTGCTTCTATGCTGTACATGGAAGGGAAAGTAAAAGTAAAAAATATGAAAATTGTACTTGCTTGTTCTTGCATTCCATTAGAACAAAGTTTTCGGGTGGTATTCTGCATTACGACTTGATAAACAATGTATGTTATACATTATAGGAACAAGTATTACCTATTCCGTTTAAAGTACCCAACTGCAATATATCATGTAATGTCTATCATTCCAAAATGAATAAATTAGTACTTGTCAAGTACCTATGTCTCTCCTAATATTATAAACAGTCCAGTTTTCATAACTTCTCAAACATAAAGAATTGCTGTCAAAATAATTGACAGTGAAACCAAAACCAATAATTATGCTTGTGCTTTTGTTCAGTTCACAAAATAATCAATAAACCAAATTTCACACTCCTTTCTCATGTTACCTTTTACAAATTAAACTAGGTAGATGTATACAAGCATAGAGTAAACAAACGAGTTGATTACGTTTACCGCAGTATTCTTTGAAGTTGTATACGTTGCTCCTTCCTAATATGACTTTGCATAAAATGAGAAACTAGTGTGGAGCATAAGAAGCTTGTATTTTATTTAAAGAGAATAACATTTTCATTTGTCAATATTCTTTAAAGCAAAGATATATACCACATTGCCGTTTTTTATAAGAATTTCTAGTGATGCTGAATGTGCTGTCTGGTATTACATACACAATCGATCAAGCGGTTGAGATTTCTATTCCAATGAGACTAAATGCTATTATATAATTACGGCAAAGAAAGTCCGAAAAAAAATCAACAAGATCCTTACCATCGTGGTAGTAGTCATCTCCTTCTGTAAGCATGTAAATAAAGGGAGAAAAACAATTTTCTACTGTTTATATCTTGAACAGATTTGCGTAACACATATATCATTGCACCAATATAATCTGTACCATCTTCTAGATGTTGTCTTACGTATAAATTGAAATGAAGTAGCGGTAGCAGCTGCAAGTGTTCATCATTATTTTCACAAAAGTAAACACACAACCTAGGGTGATGATGACTATTGACTATATGTTATACTAGTGGTTTGGTTAACTCAAGCCGGCCTAGTTTGTGATCCAAGTGAGGAGGACACTGAACTGCTTCTCTTGCCTGTTTTGATATGGTGAAGATAAACGATAAGTGTGACGATACGAAACTATAGTTAGTCTTTTCTGTTTATATCACTATGGATCATACTTTGCAACAAATTGTACTGATTTTATAGTGAGCATCATGAAAACCAGCTTGTCCTACTAATTCAATAAAATATTGTAGGTATATATGCTTCAGTACAGTATTGGTTCATTCACTGTTTCCTTTACAAAGAGAAGATGTGAAAAAAAGTGAAGTGAGCAGAGTTGGTGGAGTTGCAGCAGTAACATCTGATGCTTTGGGAAGTTTGTTAAAATCACATTTCTGCTCTTATTATTATTACCTTACCACCACCATACAATTGCAGTATCATTCGCACTGTTTTTCTCTTTGCGCGAAAAGGATCAGATTTGTTTCGCATCATAGATAAAAATATTAGCTTTATATACAGAGAACAAAATGTAAAAATTTCATACTATGGATAACGTTACATATACACAACTCGGATTGGAATAACATCTCATGTGAATTTGATGATCGCCTTTTTCTTTCCCATCATTTTGTGTCTACATGGAGTTCGGGTGGTGTTCTCATTTAACATTATCATTTGGCAAAACAACATGTGTGCAAAGGGAGCCTATTTTATGATGCAACATCACACTACACTCATTGCACTCATTGCACTCATTTACTCAAATGGAGTGGGAAAAAGATTTTCAGATTGTTTTCTTCTTCCGATTCTCTCTGAACTTGTGCAAAGTACTGCCCATGACCATAAAAGCTGACTATTTTAAAAGCAGTAGGAGACGGCAATATTAAGTATATTGAGGATTTGCCGGGTACGCTTTTTCAAGGCTTTCTTGATAGATATTGAAAGCAACTTACATGCATAATATAGCTTAGAAACCTTTAATAGAATGGATACTAGTAGGCATACAAACACATCGTGCAATTGAAAAAAAAAAACTAAAACGAATGAAAGCTTTGAATTTTGTTACCAAAAGGTAGCAAGAGGCGAGTAAAAACCAAGTTGCTATATATCTGTACTCGTAAAGCAAGCATGGAGAAATGTCAAGGGAAGTATGCTGTTCCCAACTTCATTTGGTGTGATTCCTGTTGTACCCTAGCTAGCGTGTGAGTGGGGTGGAAAATAAAACTCCTTCATTCACAAGTAGGCGAGTAAAAAGGAAGGAACGAGTCTAAAGCTTTCGTTTCTGGCACGGCACTATCTCTTCAGCCAAGATCTAGCACCAGAATTTACTAATGACAGAGAGAGAAAGTGAAATAGTAAGCATTGGATTCTGTTGCCTGGATCAAAGAGAAAGTAGTATAGCAATAATAATAATAAAGTGGATGGATACGTGGAACGGAGAACTGCGAGCATTTTCATGAATAGATGGAAAGCTCACGTTTTCCTCACATACGTCCTTAAAATTTCTTTTTCAACTCAACTACTTCATTCTCATGGATGAATTGATGGTTGAAAAAGATGAAGGTGGAGTAATATTTTGTGCTGCTTCTTTTTGTCGTCTTCTTTTAAGACTTCAACGTGACATGTAGGAAATGTGGGTGGGCTACTTTTGTATACTTTACTCGTGGTACATTCATTTTACCTACACATAAAATGTTCACTACGACGAGAGAACAGATGAAGAACAGCGATGTTTGCTTATTTGTTCCTCGAATGCCTATATTCTCAAATTCTCCTTTTCCTTCGTTTTAAAGGGCTACCAAATAGGCTTTTTGTTCACATATTTCTCCTGTGAAAGGAATACAAGCAATATAGGTTGCGAGTTCTTGCTCTCGACCGAACCTATTCAAATTACAAATGCTACACAAGCAACATAGCTACTACACTCAGAAGGAAAATCTAGTGGAATGATAGGGAAAAGAGAGATGAAGGAAGAAGAAGCAGAACGCGCTTAATAAAGGAAACACAGTTAATGGAAGAAGTTTTTTATTGCAAAATTGTGCTTGAGTTACCTCAACTAAGGAGGAAGAAGGGCAATAATTTTTCACACAGCCAAACCACCCGCGTAACACAAAGGAGCAAGCAAGTACTATAAAAAGTAAAGTAAGAAAAACAGCATTACGATGCCAGACACAGAAAACAACTCCAGTGGTACGTACTTATTACTTTCAGAACTGCACACCAACTATATAAGGTTAAACTTTGGCAATATTATTTTGTCACATTGTGGTCTCTGCGCAATATTTGTAGCTTAATAGTGGACTACGTGGCGCAAAGAGAGAGAGAGAGGCAGATCTTTTCGCAATGAGGATGATGATGATGATGAAGAGGACGACGTTAAAAGTGGGGTGGTAATGTTGAAAGCTAAAAAATCGTGTTTGCGTCTCCAAAAAACTTTTGCAACAATGAAAATGGTCCAGCATAAAGTATTTCATTTTCATTGTTCCTCCTCCTTTATGCAGTAGTAGAGCATTTAGAAAGCTGTAGAGAATATGAAGCTTTTCTGCTCATCGTAAATGAATCGCTGGTGGGAGAAGTATTTGCAAACATTTCCCTACCTTTGATCTACTTGCCTATAGTATTCATGCATAAGTATTGTGCACCTGTTATTTCAAAAAACTTTCTAACTGTTTATCCATGCATTATCCAACGTACAAGTTAGCAAGTGAATGGAAATCTTTCTTCGTGCCCCAGTGGAAATCTTTGTGTGCGGTTGCTCGCTTCTTCGCCTCTTCCACTCGTATGTATTTATGTATATAATGCTGCACGTCTACATGTGTTGGGAAAGCTATAGTAATTGGTCTCAGAAGAGACATTAGTTTTGAAAGAAATGTGTGTATGTTTGTGTGGAAGCAGGATATTCATGAATGGAAAGACTTTCACTCGTTTTTCCGCTTCTTCTCTCCACTCTTCCATGTGTGTAGTTTTATTTAGCGAATGAAAAAGTAAATAGTGCATAGATGGGATATGTAATGTCGGTATGTCTTTGTCCTGTGACTCTCTTCCCTATTCAACTGCCTTAATGTACCTTTGTTCCTGTTATAGTCACTTGAAACTATTCACTGGTTAGCATCATCATCACTACATCTGCTGTTACACCACTACCACCAATGCCGTCATACAGCCAAGCCACCACCGAACTAGTAATAATTCAACCGTACCACCACCACCACCGTACTACTTCCATTTCAAAGTTATTTGAGAAACGAAAAACATATTATACATAGCCTGGCATTAGACTAGACTTCATATATGTAGTAAGAAATTGGGTTTTTGTAGAATCTCCATTTCCTCCGCTAAAAAATATTGTGTAATTGTGTACACTACGTTTTTTTTGTAGAGAAAATCTTTCTCTTGAGTGTCGGGTGTAAATAGCTCTGGAACAGTTAGAGCACGGTATATTATTACATTTACGCTTCCTGCCATAACTATTTGCCATAATGTTGTAAAAAAGTGATGGGAATGCAGTAAAAGCATTGTGCAAAGTTTGCAAAGGAGTCATATAACACAAAATTCACAATCTATAAAATGTACATGGGAATCATGTCTGTTTAATAGTGTATACGGCATTGCCGGTCAGGTTTTCCCAGTCAGTTTTGGAGAAATGGGAAAAGAGAAAGGCGAAGAGGAATAATTCGAAAAGTAGTATACAACTCTACTGTGGCGTATTCCGAGTAATCAAACTCGAACAACACTATTTATTTCTTGTGGTTTATGCCATCAACTTTTCCTATCTATTCATTCTCATGCACCCATGTATATAAATAAGTTTAATATGCGCTTTCTACAATTTCATACCAGCCAACAAATTACCGTTAGATGTGAAATGTTGTTTTTCAGTTGATGCTATTTGTTGCTTTTTGAGTGCATAGAGATGCTTCCTCTGTAGCTCCAGTTTAATGTTGAATAATATAGAGAACTTTATGATGTTCATTGCGCTATATCAGATTTAACTTGTGATTCACTGCCCGACCTATAATAAAGGGAATAACTGCGTGGACTTGATGATGATAATAAAACGAATTGCAACTTTCATTGATGCTGCATAATGAGTACAGCTTGTATAAGCCTATGCAGAAAATGTATATTTTTTGTCAGTTCTTTAAATAGCATTGGGACTACCAACAGCAATTTTATCAAAAAATGGAAGCGGCAGAGTATTTACAAGTAGAAATGAGCAGGCAACAAATTTTCGTATTTTTGCAGAGTCAACCACACTTTTTATAAATGAATAAAGCGCAGACAAGCCTATTTTATTGATATTGTGCTGCTTTTATCACACAAGAGAGGTAAAGTACTAGTACACATATAGGATTGAAATGTGCATGCAGCATGCGAATCAAACTCATCCACTTATTTTTTTTTGTCGTGCTGCACCGCTCTAAAGCAGTTGATCTGTAAAACACGAATTTAGGCTAATTGCTTGAAATATGCTTTGACAGGAATAATTAACTCATCTCATGCTGCTTTACCACCACCAACCACAACGAGAATGAACATCATGCCAAGCTTGTATTTTGTACTGATTTTGTATAATGTGCTTGTGAGAGATAGTGCATTTAGCGGTTTCTGTACTAAACTTGTCAACTGAATTGCAAAGGAAAGAGTGATAGGCATATATATAACATGCTCTATACTTTGGCAAATGCATAGGAAAAATGGATATTTATTTGAGGTGGTTCCTCTTAAAGACGACGATATACATAGCTCTAAAAAAACTGTAATTGTGAATAAAACCAGTATTTTTTCGTGAAAACTGAAATAAAAAAGTAGTTTAAACGGTATCATCATCTGCATCTTAGTATTGCTGTAGCTGTGCATGCATTAGGCAACTCGTAGCTTTAAAAGTTACAGTAAAGTATTTCATGTGCCGCATTACTCATGATAAGCTCAAATAAAAAATTTGATATGTTTGTGTGTTACACATTAAAGTAAAAAAAACTGGCAAATCTACACATGCGAACCTCAATAAAGCTTGATCAAGCTTTCCTACACAGTTAATACTTTGCATGCAAATAATATTTATACTCAAGCAATAATGGGTCCCTCTGATTACAGTTTTATGTTTGCTTGATTGGTTCTTGCAGTAATCTGCTATTTTCTGATGATGCTACTTATTTTATGACTTCTTTCCATATACTTTATTGCCACTGTAGGTATGAAATGTCCCTGTTACACTTACATATCATTTTGCAGCAAGATTTACTTTTTTCTCGTTGCAAGCACATGACGACGTGAATGTAGGTACATGATAGAGTCTGATGATGGCCTCAGCTTTTATTACCTTTATGTCTCACAGTGGCAACCTCCATGCATCTATTACGCTACAAAGACTAGCAAATGATATACATGGCATAATAAAATATATGATTTAATATGAATAGTGCTCGCCTTAAATGAAAGTTCGTTTAATATAAAAGCAAGCATAGACAACATCAACATTTTAATGAGTGCAAGGAGATTCCACTTTATAAAATTTTAAAAAGTAGGTATTTGCATTTTTATTTTGACTTGGATAAATGACCCTTGACATTATAGAAATGTCAATAGGAAACGCTAATCACTAATCAGTCATTTTGTACATTTGATCATTCCCGGCTCGGGATTGTGAGAATATGTAATTTGAAACTTGCAATATCTACAACGCAATTTTTAATACGAGTGTATGATAATGATAAGGAATGAATAATAAAAACTATGATGACAAAACTCACAATCTCATCTTAAATATGCAAGCTATCATTGTTAAATTTCAATACTCCTAAAGATAGACACGTGCATACCTATGTATTAAATTTATCTACATGTAAACGTAAACAAGGACAACTGGTTTTATGGAAAAGTCAGCTCACTGAAGCCTGTATTATTACAACTGCGTATAGGTATGCATACGAGATCCATGAGATATTACGTTTTCTTCTTTTACACTATTTTCATTACTTACGCAATCTTTCTTACACGTTTTTCCAAGCCATGTTTTACAGGCGTCTATAAAAAATGTATACCATTTAACCGTCCTTTTTTTCTCTGATCAAAAGCTGAAAAATATAATATTTGGTCATAACTTCACGAAGAACCAATTTCAAATTTTCTGTACTAAATATACTTGTACAGTACACTCCTCTGTATATATGCATCCAAATAATTTATTGGAAGGCAGGCAGCGTGGATTCGGTATTCGGTTGTCTATAAAGCTGGTACATGTGTTTGTAGTAGATGGTTTTTGTTTCAAGCTCTACTGGAGCTGATTTTATTTCTTATGATGGGATTGGAAGCTGGGATGGCTTGAGTAAAAAACGAAAAGAGCGGGGTAGATCGCTTTTTCTCGTCAAATTGCAGACGCGTTTTCTGCTCCCACTCGTCGTTTTTCTGCCTTTTTACATAAAGCTTTGATTTTTCTTCCATGCAAATGGAAATGGCAAGTAATAAATTCTTGATCCAAGCTTTACTTCAGGGATGCTGTTGTGAAGTATTCTGTACCTTCCAAATCCATATTAGAATTTGTCTTCTTGACAAATGCCTGGTTGAGTATTATCCACATTCTGAAGCAATTGTATGATGGATAGATATAATCTTGGTACGCTCTGATATTAGTCTAAATTTATAGCTGTCAATACTTTCAAAGAAAAATAGGTCTGTGGGAAATGCTTATTACTTGGTGAGCTGTACCTTATTTTTTTGTTTTAAAAAGAGAAGGTGGATACCACTAGCTTCTTTTATTTCGTTTATACTGGATTTCCACAAAGTGTAATAGCTACAAACGGATTGGCAACGCGAATTTGAGGCTACATGATACTTGCGTGGTATAAAATAATAATAACCTTGCATTGTCCTTCGTATCTGATAAAAGTAGAAATTTTTCCAAGCAGTAGATACAGAGCTCTTTTGTTGTACACATTTTTTTACGGTTAATAGAAATTTCCCAACATTTTTCTGTACATGGAGAAGAACATTGTCAACAGCAGTGAATTGTTGAATAATTTTAATCAACTTTCGCCTTACTATTTGATCTAAAACCTTGTCGTGACGATCTCAAGAACAAACTTCAAAACAAAAAAAGTGCCAGAGCACCATTCATGTAAAATTCACCCGTTAATCCGTTTATTGATGAGCCCACTTGAATATATCATTTTCCTCTTGCAAAAATGCCAGTTTGCTTTTGTAGATACCAAAAAAACACAATTGTACTGAGCTTGGAGTGAAGTTCTGAGCAAGTATTAAAGAATCCATAATTTATAAGAGCGGAACAGTATAAGCATCGATTTAACAAGTTTCGTTTTGCCTCTGTAATTTTCTTAGTCTATGACGTAGGTTTTTCTGTTTTGTACTACAAAGCAAATGTCTGGGTATTTTTTGTATTGAATCAATGTATAACAGAGAAACAATAATAACTAGCTACAACTTACAAGCCCTTGTACTGATGTAAGATTTCTGGTATTTGTGTACAAAATAGCAAAAATCCTATACATATTCATGCATTTTCATGTTTGCTTGGAGGGAAGAAAGACAAAACATTTAGCAAGACAAAATTATAACTTGATACAAAAGTTTATAAATTATAAAAAACATTTTACTCAGCTCAACTTTGAATTCTGCATACAAACCTAGGTGTTTGAATAGCCTTTAGATGCACAAGCAAAGCTGTTAATTACCTGATTAGTATTCTGTACCCATACAATACATGTGTCTTTGGAGAAGCGTTAAGTTCAAAAATAAATACCCACTCACTACAGTTCTTTTTAATTACTAAATTGAAATTTTGTTTAAGTGGAATAGGAAAAAAGTAATAAATTCTACTTTACGTTTTTAATTGTATACACAACTTTGTAAATAGTAAAGCACTCATACGATAAATTGAGAGAACAAAGATTCATACAATAGGATGCGTATAAAGTGCATACTTTCTTTGCTTGGTCGTGTACTACATTGAGTTAGTATAATAAACATACATTAAAATGAAGTGTTTGAAACCATTACTTATAAGAAATATCGTTTATTAAGAACAAAATCACATGCTTAATGGTTTATTAATTTGCCAACTAATAGTCAAAAGGAAACGTAAATTCAAAATTCAATCCTACAAGCCCGATCTGACTCAGAGGCACAGACATATGTGTAGCATGAACTTGTTTACGGTTCCGCTGAAATGATTGCTTTTAAGTCAGTCGTTTTTAGGTTTATTTGAATGATGAAACTACTTGAAACAATAAAGCAGAGCCAAAATGTATACGTCACAGACAGTTCGTATCAAAGCCTTTTTTCTGTCCAGTTTTGGCATTAGCGCGTGTGCAAAATGAAAAAAAAAACTTGTCAAAAAAACACTGCCTTTCCCTACAATAAACTTTGCATAAAAGTTGAGCAACAAAAATTTAGTATTTAGTTCCATGTACAATTATTTGAAAACATGTTTTCGTATTTCGATTTGGGTGGGTAGAGTTTATTTGTTATCTTCCACACTTTGTACAAGCATTTGAATGTATTTACGTCATGAATTTCTAATTGCATACTGTATGTAAATTTTATGGTGTGAGATTTATGAGAGTACTGCCATATTTCACACTAAGGTTAGGGCAACTTGCCACGCATATCACTTGATCGCAGTTTTTGTAGAGTCTTGGTCAAACATTTTCTTGATTAGTGTGAATCTGAACAACTGAAGTTAACAATGAGCAACTCATAAAATCTACACATGTGCCCACTGTTGTTTAACAAGTTTCCATTTTTTCCATTTTCATCAATAAAACTTGAAGCCCTTTTAAGGAAAACGCTCTGTATGTTCTTCAACAAAAATAAGTAGGTATGTAAGAATGAGTCTTATGACGGGTTTAACCATCTTTCAAATATCACATTTTCGTTAAAACTCCTGCTCATTTAACAAGCATCTTTAGTCTTGTTCTGCACTCTGAACTTTCTGTACGTATGAACGTGACGTGACGTAGCCAAAAAATATTATCTATTTGCTGAATTTGTGCAGAAATAAGCAGCGACAAATGCCGTCAAGTCTTATACATGCATCGTGATGATATTGTGCTTGCACGCATGATGATAGTAAAGGATTTACTGTAAAGCAAGGTTTCACACTTGCCACATTTTACTCAAGGACTAGCTTTGACTTCTCTGTAAATTAGCTGTCGCAGATTCAAGGCTCAACATTTTACAAACATAAAATGTATTTCAAAGTTTCAAAATATTCTTCATGATACAAAAAAAAATCAGCATCATCTCGCGACTGTTTTCATTTTATGTGTTTGTTTGTACTTATTGTACTGTACTGGAACGAGAATTAATAAAGCAGCTTTTTTAGTTTTATGTGCATCTTGACACTAAACATTACAAAAGATTGTAATCATTTATGAACGTTTTTAACAAAAGTAGTAAAAGGAATTAGAGGATCTTGAAATTCTTCTTTTTTTTTGAAAACCAACAAAGCGTATCTACCTTTTTAAATACTCATAAACAATGCATCGTATTTTTTTCTGCGTCATTTTTTCACAGGATACAACAAATAAAATAGGTTTCTCAAAAACCCATACTCAAAACGAAGTACCGCCACCGCCACTATCGTTTTCGTTTTAGTAATATTGCAAATAAGTGCCATAATGTTTACCTTTCCAGAGATTTGTGTTACAAATGGTAAATTCTGCAGTGAACATGGTTGGGGTAAGAGAGAGAAAAAATCTTAAAACATTAGGTTTCCTAATTAATTCAGTAATTAGGTTGAAACATTTTAAAAACTCTGTCTATCAACCTGGAGCTGGCCATATTAACCAAATCATTACGTATATTGCACATTCATAAATGAAACATTTTCTCCCTAACAATAGCGGTGTAAAGAACTTGGCTGTAATTTCTTATGGTCGCTTATAAATGAATTTGAGTGTTTTCTTCTTTTCATAATATCTAGTCAGTTATACCACTTGTACCAATGCATGCTTCAAGGTTTTGCAAGGAACTCTATGATTTTAGCGTGTGGAACTCATTTAATGTTGGGAGCCCATCAGCATTGAAAGAACAACTTACAGCAAAGCTTTCTATTTATCCAACACATTATAGTATGTTCAAAACAGGAAAGTATAATAATAATCAACATTAGTCAATGTAAAAATCATTGGCAGAACAAAAAACACTTTAAAGTAGCATTCACAGAGTAATACCCACTTGTACGCACATGCTGTAATATCATCCTAGCAAAAACCGGATTTGGAGAGTCATCATAAGTCATGACATGATAAATGACCGAAACGATACTTGCTTGCGTGTTACTAACTACGATAGGGAATAGACCGGTTACTATAAAGTTATGATTTCTGTTTGTGTTGCGTCTAGTTGTATATCAAAATGTTTCATGGTAAAAAGTCAGAAGATACGATTTGTTTGCACCTAGTGTATGCACATGCCCATAAAATGCATCTGTACGTTTGGTTTCCTCAAGTCACCTTGTTTTGACCTTAAATCAGGAAAAAAAACCGGCTTATGTGTGATACCATAATGAATTGAATAAACAAGATGATACAGCATGAATGAAGGTCAAAAGTTATGCACATCTGTTAGCTTATAATTACCATCATTTCCTCTAAAATCTGAAGCATATAATAATATGTGTATCTATATTATAGTTGCATTCGTATATGCAATAGTTTCTTTTACTCCAAGTGAAGTAAATTTCAAACCGTTGTAGCGGAAGCTAAGTATTTAAACTTTTCATATATGTACATAAATGTTTGTAACAATAATTAACTCATGCTTATGTTTTCGAAATTTCAGAGAGTGGACGCTGGCCATTGGCTAGGGCTGATAAAGAAAATGAAAAAGACTTTGGTGCTGTATTTGACCTGTACGAGCCTCCTGAAATGGCAGCGAAAATTCGCTCAGTGTCTAATAACTTGGAACAATGTCTGAGAGAAGCTAAAAAAGTGCATTTTAGATGCGGGGAAGTGCTCCTTCCATTTGATCTCTTGTCTGATATCGCTCGTGATATCGTTCACAAGGCAGAAACTGAGCCTTGTGGTCTCCGTGGTGGATTGCTTATCATCGATTTTGATCATGAAATTAAAAACTCGAAGTCGTCGATGACCGCAAGATCCGCAAACAATAATAGCCATTGCAATGATCTTCATTCCTCCAATTCCAGTTTGAACTCAAACTCTTCTTCTGGATCCAGTGATAGTGGATCTGCAGCCATTAACCAGGGATCCAGTGTTCGGAACATCGGTCAATTTCGATGGGATGCACAGACTGTGACTACTTTCGAGTTACACTTGACTCTAAGCGCAGATTCTCCATGGCATGCTTCATTGGAACAAATACTCTGGTAATAATTTAATTGAAATTAAAATTGTGAACACAATGGTTACACATCATAAAAATATTTAGCATTTGTCAAGAAGACATGGTTGGGAAAAATGTCAAGTAATTGCAAGAAGTCGTGTGAAAACGAAGCTCTACTGTTTTCCGCATAGTACACACAGTAACAATAACAATGATCATGACCGCTCTCTCGTCTCAATTTTTACAGGCATCTTCAGTCAATAAGATACATTTTGTTAGCTCTTGTTTCTTCCTCCACACTGTATTAATTTTTACAGGCGCCCCCATAAACTCTACAAATCAGATTGCTGGAGTTATATTCCTCTTTTTGTAGACAATGCACGTATTTGTTGAATACCTATGCCTTGTTCGACAATAATGTAGTTTGCTTTGAAAAATATGTATGAGATTGGAGTTTCAATGTTTCAAAAATATATACCTTTCAGATTTCAATAATTAACTAGTGCATTATGCAGTAAAATAGGTACAGCTATACCTTATCAACATCTTTGATTAATGCTGTTATTTTTAGCTGTCATGCTTGAATTAAGTAGCAATTATTATGACTGTCACGTGGTATTTCAAAATTTGAAGGCAGTATGATATTTGACTTGTACTCAAAGAGTGGATGTCAATAGACACCCCACATGCCATATCTAGATTAAACTTAAGCGTTTTAATAATTTTACCGTTATAACTGTCACATGGTATTTCAAAACTGAAAAAATTGTAACATTCTACTTGTACTCGAAGAGTAAATGTCAATAGACATCCTTAATGCCATATCTGGCTCAAACTTGAGCGTTTTAAGAGTTTAACCGTTATAACCGTTACGTGGTATTTCAAAATTTCATAAAGTCATATGAAACGTTATTACCATTAAATACGCATCGAATGTTATGCTGCATGCTCTATAATGGTAAGTAAGAACTTAGAAGTGGTAACGGTTTCTAACGGTTGCTGCTGACCCCCATTAACAAACTTGGAATTGGACAATTTTGTTTCGTTCGAAAGTTAGAGAGCGAACAGACAGACAGACGGATATGCTGGTGGCTATCCAATAGGTATATCCAGAGCTGTACCTAATAAAAGTGTACTGAAATGACGATGACTTAGTGGCACATCATGATCGGTTATTTAGTTAGTATTCTTAGTAATTAACTCTTTTAACGAATCAAACTGCTTTGGCATTCCTTTTTGCCTTGTAGCAAGTATTTGCAACATTGTTATTGAAAAATCCTTTTTTCTTTTCATTGTTTACGTGTGCAAACGTATGTTATATGCTAGGGACCTAATGTAAATGAACGTGCATGATGTAAGGCAAGTAGCCTGTGCCATTTTGCTAGTAAATGACAATATATGAGATAGTCCTTGGTGAATCGTGTAAAGCGGTTAACAATGGAGTGTGGTTATCTTTTTTGTGCAGCATTCACCCGTTCATAGTTAGAAAGCTACTTCAGTGAATAAAACTGTCTACATAGTTTTATTCACAATTTAACAATAAAACAGGACATGCTATCGTGCCTTTTTCACTCTCTCTCTCTCTAAGCAAAATCAACATGCAAACATTGTGTAAAACTATCAAAGTATATACGTGGCTCTTGCTTACCTGCTGAATTGAAGATTTGTTGAAATAGACACCATCATAATGTTTATTTGCAGCTATTAAGTGCAGCTAGGTAGAGTGTTTCCTTTACCATATATCAAATCCTGTGTAGGCATCATCATACAAAAAGAATTGAGCAATCTAATTAAATATCCCAACGTAGACTTGCCTATATACAACTTGTACGAATGCATTGCATAATATTTAAGCAGCCTCTTCCACTTGAAAGCAGAAAGCTATCACAAGTTTTTAACGTTTTTGAAACTTGACACGATGCTTACTTCAGCAGAGGAACTGTAGTTAAATTTGATTGCAGTTATTTATGTGACTCATAATTTCAATGGGACTGGTTGTCTATGCGAGATCTCGTGCAGGTTATACATGTCTACCAGTAGTAATATCATATATTATATATTGTATCTTATTTACAATATACAGAATGTATATGATACCTACGAGCATAATAAAATGTTAATTAGACAACTTCGTATAAACAAAATTGAAATGTATGCATTTAGAAAAAAAAACAAAGTGAAAATGGTTCAGTTCATCTGATAACCGTCTACTTGGGTGCATGCTTACAAAAGTTGAAAAATAAAAAAAGCATTTTACAATCTGTACATATCCATATTATAAACCGCCTCACCTTCATTGTGTTTTATCGTCACGCATGTTTACTACGACGATGGACTGAATGACAATAAAATCCGGTGTATCCACTCTGCACATATTATGATCATAATTAATGCTAATTAATGACTTTTCTTTGTTTGTTTGTGTACAGGAACTTTATCAAAGGTGGGTTGATTGTTGTCTGTCCAACTTACACACTCCACAAGAAGAAGTTGTACCGGTCCCATTAGACCTCTTTCAAACGCATCCAATAAATATGGTTATACAATACACTACCATCACCATCGCTGTGTGGACGCCAATCGCTATACGGTAACAACATGCATATTAGAGTCTTAGTATGCTTCGTCGTCATCGTCAATCGTCATCATCGCTGAATACAGTTTACCATCGTTTCGTTTTCGTACTGTACCATTCTAGAAGAGGAATCAACTCAAACATCGATTTTCACGATGCAGTCACCTCATAAAGCAAAGAAACCAACTAGAGATCCTTCAACTGTGTAATGTAATAAATTTGCTATATGAAATAGGAGAGAGCGTGAAGAGGTTTAAATTATGAGATGACTAGAAAATGAAGTAGAGGAGAGGAGACATCATCAAAAACCCAGCAAATGTAATGTATTTGCAATTCACTAATTTTACATTATATTGTTATGTAAAACACTAATCAAAGCCGGGTGGCACGTTTGCAATGATTTACTTTGAAAAGTTGGAGTAAATGTTACCTGCTGTAATGGACACATCCAAATCACAATACTTATATTAACACACATTAAGTTAAATATACAATGGTTTGTAGTTTGAAAACGATAGACTTATGCAGGAAAAAAACAATAATGGTTTAATGTGAAGAAGGCACTCGTTCTACTGTACGAAGTTGGATGCAATGATAGTTTAAGTTTTTTTTTACGAATCGCTGCAACAACAAAAAAATCATCTAGTATACTTACATTGCTAAAGTAATCCAGTCCTTAAGTGTGGTGGTTTGGTGTAACTCATAGGTATATATAAATATCTAAACAAATATAATAGCAAATTTCATTATAATTGAAAATTTAATTAAGATTTAAAGTGTTTGAATTTAAAATTTTAATCCACATGTCTTTCAAATCAGTAGTATGTTTACATGAAATGGCAACACAGCAAGGCGATGGAGACCATAAAGAAAGCATTGTCTGATCGGCGTTTTGATCATTTTTCAGATAAAAAATAGATGCATAAGCTGCAAAGAACTGATGACAAGTCACTCTTGTATGACACGGCTACTTACAATTAGTTGTCACCTTTAGTGCAAACTGCTTTAATGTAGTGCTATTGACATTGACGTATTTAGGTATTGGGTATCCGCCTTCCCTACCTACGTCATAAAATAGGTGTGTTGAAGATTCTCATTATTTCTTGACATCAAACGTATTTTAAATTAATTATATAACCAAAAAACAGTTTCTAGAATGACACTAGACAGACTATGTTTCCAATGAAGTGTGGAAATTTGTTAGGTCAATCAATAGCCGTGATGTTCCACATATTAAGCATTGCATGCATAACTTGAAAAATTGACAGGTATTAGAATCTAAATTGTACCACAATTTGAAAAGTTTACTTGTCATTAAAGATTTGCTTTTGTTAATGCTTAAGAGTAAGGCAGAGAAATAATTCAATGCTATAAAAATTGGGTTTTTAAACAATGTTGAATGATTATTGAATGTTGAATGATAGTGATTTGATTAATGGTGATACACTAGTGAAGATCTACAGTTAATCATAATAAGTTTTTTTTTCATTTTTTCGGTGACTAAACCCTTTGTTCATAACGATTAAGATTTAGCAGTTAACATAATATATAAATAGAATATGGTAGGAAATTCAAATGTTTATACTACATACAAATCTGTCCAATTAGAAACTAACGGCCGCGGTTGAATTCTTTAAATTCAGTACGCATTTACGTCATACATTACGCGAAAATTTTCGGTTATGCAATTTTTCTTGCTTGGCGTTCGGTATGACTGGGCATGATCAATTGATCACGTAAAATGACAAAACCAAACGTAATCGCAAGATAATTTATTCAAATTGAGGGAGTAATGCAATTTTTCTTGCTTGGCGTTCGGTATGACTGGGCATGATCAATTGATCACGTAAAATGACAAAACCAAACGTAATCGCAAGATAATTTATTCAAATTGAGCGAGTTCTGATTTTGGTGCAAGTTATCGCAAGTTTAACTGATTTACAATATCTATTATTTGACTAACCTTTTGATTCCTATGAAATGCTATCATCGCGTATTGATTGGCAAACAAAATGTTAAGTAAGATAGAATTACATAGATAACCTTTTCTCAAAAAAGAAAGAAGATCTATAAACTAATCCACCGTTTAATGACCAGTAATATTAAAACGTCTCATAGTCTATAGTCATAACGTTCATTTAAAACTCCCTTTTCATTCCCGTATACCAAACCACGAAACTGCTTGCCCTCTTTTTACATTCGTACGGTTCTAAAAGTTGTACTGTCTTACATTACAGGCTTATCATAAAAGTTCGGACTCGGTGAGATTGAAGAGGAAGTAATAAACCAATTCAACTAAGTGTTTTTATCAAGTTAAATGTTTTTCTTGCTCTTCATGATGACCCTATATAGGTAAATACTGTACCTCATTATTATTATTGGTATCTGCAATGTCGCACGAATCAATTGCCTCTAAACAATCTTCCATGATTTCTTAGCTATATGTTTAGGCGCACTTGGTATGAATGAACTCAGCCATACACACAAACCTAGTGACCTTTTAGAAACAGAATTTGTACTGCATACGATCTCAACGACTATTACACTTACACAAGATAAATGGTATGGTCATCAACAAGTTTTTATTATTTTGCACGGTTTCACAAATATAAAAAAATTATAGTAACTTAACGCAAGTACATTTTATGTTAGAAGCAGATTCTGTTTTTATGCTAATAGAAGAGTTCTTTACATCATTTTTTCAATGCAATGGCAGTTTGCTATGAGTTCATATTGATACGTGCAAAATAATTGCAAATGTATGAACGATAAGGCATTATTAGTTCCGCATCCCGTAATAAAAAAATGACGACAAGATATCAAAATAATAATGTGTACAAAAGAGATACTTGTTAAAACATGGAGGGTAAAAGAGAAGTTTTTAACTCTGATCTTTTTGAAACAAATTAAGTGTTTGCCTATGTATAAATGCGTTTTCGTGAAAAATATAGTGATCCCACTAGAATAAATAAGAATGTTAGCTTGACTTGTGAATGTTGGAAAGAAGAACGAACGAGTGAAGTAAAATAGCATTTTATGTACAATGCAGCAAAAATAGCAAACAAATGTTCAATATGATAATCACACGCTCTAAAATAAATCAGAATCAGCAGAGTAACATCATCTAAGAGGATAAACACAGGACATGCTTACCAACCTGGGAGAGCAGGATATTTTTACTGAAACAAAAAATAAAGATGCTGATATTAGTGAGAAAATATGCATGTGATTTGGTTGTGTGGAGAAGAGATAGAGAGGTGCAAACAAGAATTAGAAGATACATGTATCTCGAGATATTGGCAATTGCATTTTAGAGGAGTTCCTACTCGAATTATCATTATATGAACATACACGATTATTTGAGTAAATTCATCAACTGCAATCCATTTTAAAAAGTTGGCTATAGTAAAAAAGTATTTAATTGTTATAGACCATCGCATCGTCACTATTCGACACGCCGCTTTATTTACAGTTAAACGATAACCTACAAACTCTATCCCACTCGTAATATAATGCGCCGGTTTTGATTTCTGATGCAGTCTATTTTTGAGAAAAAGTAACTCGTCAGCGTTTAAAATAATAAATTACAAATTACTGAATGATGATAAGGAATATTTTGACAAAGATCCGTAGTATTATATTACTACTACTGTATATTATTTACACTAAAAACAACAAATTGATTAAATTACACAATTTATGTACACATGCTACGCAGTAAGACACATAATATGTCACCAACAAAGATAATATGGAGTAAATATTGAAGACGAGCATTTATGATTATTTACTAATTATATGTAAAAACACTAAAATTAAGCACACTGCAATGTTATGTAGTTACATATTATGATATTGTGGATGTAATGATGATTCCAATATTACCTTTATTTATGCGATAAGCCAAAAAATTCAAAGAAACGTCTTTTTACAGGATGTGTTTTTGCACTCATGCAAAAAGTACCAAATACACAAAAAAATATGTATTTACGTATAAAATAGTTAAGTTTAAAAATATACTTTACATTTGTACTGTATAAAAATTTAATATCGCTAATTTTAAAATACATTATAATGGTGGGTAGAACGTTTTCAAATTTGTAAGATTATTAGTGAGAAGAAAACTTGATAAAAATACAAAATGGGGTTGTTGGAATGATGATGGATGCCAGTCAAACAAATTAATCATCGTCATAATACACAAGAAGGTAGTATGGTTGAAAAATGATATAAAAAAGGAAAGGTTGCTGAATTAACTGAATAGGATATCTGATATGATGTGCATGACTTTATATCCAGTCAAACCGATACCTACCCGTAATCTCAAAAACCACAAAAAACTGATCTATAATAATTATTATTATGCATACAAATTTAGTTATGATTAATTTGTAATTTCAAAATAATTTTCAGCTTAACCACACAAACTTTACTATTATTATTTATATTTACTTGTATGTACGCGTTTGTAAGTACAGTTATACGTATTGAGCACTGCTATATCTATGTTTTGTATCCGACACAGATTACAAATCACATTCATAAAATCTTATGGAATTATGGAATTTATGTTGTTTCAATAAGTTTTCATACAAAATGCAGAAAATTTGTTACATATTATTAGCAATGCACATTAGATGCACATGGAGAAAGTTTGTGACTTAATGCCTAGTTCTGCCCAATCGAACATCGATCTGCTCTTGAAGTAGTACATTATCCTTTATATATTTTTTAAATTTGAGAGTAGATAGATGACAGTCATCCATCAACAAGGAAAATTTTGTATCCTTACCTTTAACACTGCGGTATCATTTTGTGCAAATTTCTTTCATTTGTTAATTTAAAGTGATTTTGTGGAAAAGTCAGCGCACGTTGCTCTCGTAGCTCATATGATGAGATAAGAAAGCTTAAAATTTTACATACAACATACAAAGTTCTTATAGGAAACATTGTTCATAATACCTTAAACTGGCACGGTTCAATGGTACGTTTACGTTGGTCATTCATTTACGTAGTGTGCTGCAGAAAACCCTTGTTGTTTGGTCTATATGTAGGAAGCGTGCTTCATTTTCATCTTATTCAATTTTCATTTGGCAGCTTTCCAGCGGAAGTAACGCTCTTTGACTACTGAATGAATCTTTGTGATAATTCCAGTTCTAGCGACCAACTGCCTTTGGACATTTTTTGCATGATCACTTCTCAGCGATATATTATCTCAAGTTAAGGTGTAGTTACGCTTCCCTGTAGTCACCTACACTAATCAAGACTCAGTCATCAAGCAAAAGTTAGGAATATCGAACCAAAATGCATAAAAAATATTCCATGAAAAAGCAATTCACTAATGGAAATTCAAAAATTTAATGAAAAGAATGACCATTTTGAAATCAGATGCCCACGCGTTGATGCAACAATTTTGATAACATTATGTGACATTGTCAGCACAATATTATGGTTGGGAGCTTTGTTGTGTTGATATAAAATTCTATTTTATTACTACCCTGTTGTACGTCACGTCCATAAAGACGGGACATGATTAATGCATCAAGTATAACAGCAGCATACATTCGTTGATATTGATACATGCTCAATCCCAATGAGTGTACAGCGACATTGTCAAAAGTTTTTTTTATAGTTTTGTCTCTTTTCACCTTTTACAACTTTACTGTCGTTGCTAAGCAATATACCTAAATTAGTCAACGCCCATATCGCTTCCTCTTTTATACTCGTTGATGTTGATATAGTTTGTTGGTAAGTACTCGGTAAACAATACGATACATGAACAGAATTTGACTGTATTACTTATAACAGGAATGAGCTAAACTAATGCACAAATGCTACAGTTTTAATTTCATTTATACCTAAGATAAGCTAAATATAAGGATGCTGCAATAACGTTAATTTCGTGGTCTGAACCATGTAGACGAAATTGTTTCTACGTGTAGTTTTCAGTGCATTTAATATGGAGGGTAGTTGCTAACGACGTTTGTTATGTAGACGAAATAATNCTGAGTACACAAAAAATACAATTATTATTGTGACTGCGACCACATTTGGCAAAGCTAAGAGCGATAAACTATTCGTTACGCTTAATAAGTAGAGTATTGCACTCTGCATTGCATACAATAAATGTACTAATTTTTAAAATTTGTGTTTGCTTAAAATTATTGTCCGGAAAGATCTTCATATTTCCGTTTCTTTAATTATGACACATAATATCCTATTAGTATCTAAGCGTATTTGATTGAGACTGTATTAAATTGTCAATCTAGCCAGTTTTACGAATATTTCCCCCACTAGTACTAAATTAGGCTGTTAGAAGACCTTCCCCCTTTCCCTCTAAAACCCCAACCACATGGGAGAGTCTTTGGCCATTTAATTCCACGAAATATCATCAGTTACAGTTTGTAACAATAAGCCATGTACTGCGCCTGGAAATGCGTGTGTCTTTCATTATCCTCTATTTCATAAAGGACTAGTATGTATTTTGAACTACTTTAAGCAAATAAACAGAAGATGTTATTCTGACACCGAAACAAGTCATGAAGCCTGTACTTGTAAGTTATTCTGTAATTTTTAAAAGAAGTTATGATTATGCATTTGAACTGCATTTCTCTTGCATTTCCAAATTGCATGTTTTTAAAAGTAAGGGGGCGGGGGCAGTCTACATTGAAACGGTAAAATGCATTTGCAAGATCGTAGTGGAGACTGTCTCTCTGTAAAAAGGTATTGACATGGTACTTGTTATCATTCATGACTCATGACTATGAAATGACAAACCTCTTCACTAGCTATCCATTCCCATCAACCACTTTTTTATAAGCATTGTTAAAGTTTGTGTGATTATGTTGCTTCAATCTCCTCTTGATCTTTTTAAATGCTCGTTCGCTTAATCAAAGTTTATTTACATGACTAAACCTCTATCTTCAATCATAAAATTTGAATCCATAATGTAGCATCGTCAATATATTTTATGAATAGTTATCCATCAACTATATACACTCTTAGTTTTTTAATAATAACACACTTTTTAAAAACTGTTTGTCTATGTGACACACATTTAAACATGAAGACATTAATAGGTTAAATCAAATCGTTTGAAATAGTCTAATTAATGAGTGATGTGGTTATGAAATTAATATATTTGAATGAAATAATGTAAAAATAATAACTTTAAGTCGGAATAATGTAAGTAGTACAAAAATTACTCCTACTTACAATATTTCTGCGTTTCCGACTGGCGTTACTGTAACTTGAATTACAAAAGAACAAGACTAACACTTTTCTCAGATTTTATAAGGGACTTATCATAACAAAATGGAAATGAAAACAAAAACTAAAGTACATATACAGTTGATTTTTGTTTTGAGTTATGAATTTTGAGTTGGAACTGAATTCGGAGTCGTTTGGCCCCCTCTTTCTTCAGGAGAGGAGCTAACGCTTGTACCCAAGTATGCTTTCATCAGTACTAGGAACGAACTTGTCATGATGAATCTTTGGAAATCTCATCTCATACAGTTTGCGAAAAAATAATATCTTGCGTAGTGTGTAGTAAACATTGTCGACGTGAGTTCCGTATGCAGCAAGAATCAAAATTTACTAAGGTACATACTTTAAAAACTAATATTATATTCCATATAAGAAAGATATACTTTTATTACTAAATGCTAAAAAAATTGTTCACAAGTTTCACAACTATCGCATTTCCCTTTTATACCACACAAATCTTTATACTACTGGACTATCCAGCACAGCTTATCTAGATTGCAAACAGCTTTTGTGTTCAAGCAGTTTCCATGTGAATCTAATCTGTTCGCATTTGATAAAAATACAAAGACCTGTGTGAAAAGAGGTTCACCGGTATGATTAACAGAGGTAAAGTACCGATTGTCAAATAATAAAATGCTTGCATACATTTCGTGAACGAGAGGGCGCAAACGAAGCTTTGTTTTAGTTGCACTGACAGCTTGGATTTATAATACGTGAACTACTATTGATTAAAGTACAGTTTCTATAATAAATGAAGGACATCTTATTTTCTTTCTTGCCAGTTTTAGAGGTGTCGCGATGAACTTTAATGTTAAGATTTATCTCGGTAAGCAATATAATAGCTAGGTGTACTAGAGTATTTGATTTGTCTTTAAAGAACTGATTTTGATTGGAATTTTAAAAGATTCCATTCATTTAATCGACTCACTCACAGAGCCATGTGTACAAGGTTGTAAACTGTACATAAAAACCAATTAAAGTAAGATACCAAATTAAGTTAATTTGTATTAAAAGTGCTAAAATACATTTTTAAAACTACATAATAAATATTTACATACTCTGTTTGTCAACAGTAATAAAATTATGCTGACCACATTTCGGTATGTGGAAAATGCTAAATACCTATGTAAAATAATAATAAGAACAAATATATATATTTGTCCAAACAGTTGTTCGACTATTGACCATATTATTGAAAAATGTTTGCATTAAATGAAATTACTTAATAAAATATAATGAAAAATGTTTCAAAAGTAAGTCCACTCACTGTCTCACTAGCGAAAGACAATGCCTCTTTGAGCCAAATGATACATAATATTTCTCCATTCCAAAATTTGGCTAGGAAGTCATATGCCAGGTAGCAGCATAACTTGAAATTATCACCGTTGACCATGCCAATTGATGCTGTCCAAATTAATACTGCAGTCAATTTATTCTATGGATCAAACATTAGAAGCTTTCTTCCTCTTGTGCAACAATTTTACTTATTATAAACTAGTGCAGTCAATCTGCATGAGGACAACTTGCACGGGCAATATTTGCATAATACTCAACAGACAATTTTATGGCATACTACACTGTTTCAATCGGATAATGTTTGAAAATACATGACATATGTAGCTCTGTATTTAGATGCAAACTCATTTCGGATTTCGGAAGATTTCGATTCATGTCAACTATGCTTGCTAAGTGACTCATATTTCGTGCCCAGTTTTTTAAAGTTCCAGGCAATATCCATCCTTGAAACTTTACAACGTTACTGAATATGAGTTGACAGTCTTGTGTGCAAAACACTAGAGCTCTGTATCTAGTCGCAAAGTGAATTCGGAAGACTTAAATTTACTGTCAACTTTGCATGTAAAATGACTAATATTTCGCGCCCAGTTTTTAAAAGTTCCAAGCTCCAGGTAGGGTTCACTTTAGAAACTTTACAGCGTTACACAATTTCAGTTACGTAGGTGCAAAAGACGGTACATCCTGAGGACAAGCTGTTTAACAACCGCTCGGTTGTAAGTTGTAACTTACAAAACGACGTTGACTGGACATAACCTATATTAACCTTGCTTGCAATATTGTGAAAAATTGAAATCTTCTAAATTCAGGTTGCGATTGCGACTAGATACAGAGCTTTAGTTTTTTGCACACAATGTATCGACCCAATACGCTTGTGTACAAAATTTGATGTTGATCAGTCAAGTAGTTTTTGAGTAATTAGTGTCCACAGACAGACATACAGGATCTTAATCGCATAAACATTTCATCGCTTTCGATAGTTGATAAATGGTTCCCGATTGCCCTTTCGTTCCCGTTATGCTATAATCTGCACTAGAAATCTAAATGGAAAGGTAAGATCTTCCACGATACGATTTGGTCCAACTAACGTCGAATTCATTTATCATCGTTCGATTACCAATTTAGGTTAGGTCGTTAATTTTGGGATGACATTTTCTCACTTTTTTCGTTCATTATTATGAGGTTTTAAGGTAAGCGAAAAGGATCAGATACAGGAAGCGAAGAATGGGCTGAGTATGAAATACAAACATGTACTTTCAGATAGCAGATATTGACTTTCAATACAGACTTTAATAATGCTGCCGCTGCCCAAGCTCGTTTGCATAGTATGAGGAAACATCACAGGACGAAGAACCATACCATGTAACACGATAATAATTACATTTTACGTCTCCTCAAAGACGTTATATGCATTTATGTACCTATATTTCTTTTATGTTCATTCTCAAAGACATTCTCATTGCATTGCGATATGATGAGGTCTTTGAAATCTTAAATATAAGCTTGTTGACGTTGAACGATAATTTGCAGACAAGTGATGCCGATGCTGTCATATCTTTGTCATGTCAACCTTATCAATGTTTTCATATTTTCCTTGTTTGTCGAGACATAATTCTGGCTCCATTCGTTCAAGCTCAAATACTGGTACACTATTGCTAGAGTGGACTGTGGATAAGAGTCAAATTTTACCAGATTTTTCTAACTTTTTAATCGTATCATTTTCTCTGCATGAAGTTTGAACTTGTTTTCTGTTAATTGTAATTTAGCTAATAAGAATAAAACAACTGCTATAATATTATACGTAAAATCTAAACGATTGTACATATTGTACACACACTACAAAATGAATCGAGGTAAAAATACTTGACCAATATTTTTCTTCAAAACATGCATCATAAAATGAGAAAATTTAGGTTCCTTCCAGTGACTTGCCAAGGTCAATCCTAATATCTATTTAATCTATAAAAAGAACCAGTAAAGTCAATGATGCTTCAGTATTTGTAGTAAACAAACTTGTTTTTGTTGTGATCGTTTTCAATCCCGTTTTTACTACGAAACCCAATTACTATTATCTATGCTATATCTGTATGTACTGCCAATTTCTATAAAAACGATGTCCCAATGGGAAAAAGTTTCCAAAAGCTCAATGCAATATAATACAGATGAATCATGAATTAATTCTAAATTATGAATTTATTTCTATCATCTCGACTCGACCAAATCATTTACTATACTCTACTGGAGATTACTTTCATATCTGTTCTTGGAGTGCCACGGTTGTTACTCCGCACGTTTAGTAATAAGCAGGGAAAGGCATTTGCATAGAATGCATTAAATTGCATAATACCACAAAAACTCTTGCC
>JAHZMZ010000074.1:0-12207 GCA_027743805.1 Lepidocyrtoides sp. E14
ACTAAATACACCGATTCTGGGTTGTACCTCGTAAATAAAATTTTTTTCAAATATTTTCTCTAACTTGCAAATACCTAAGGACTACTATCTGAAAAAAAACTATTATGCCTGCAATTACTCTAAACTAAACTATATTTTTTAAAATGCGCAAAAACAGTAGATTTCAATAATGTGTAGTACATATAGCAGTAACATTTTACAGCGATCAAAAAGGTCATTTAACATGCAACTGCATCTTTTTTACATTTAGCGAAAAATGACTTTAAAGCAACAGATTTTTTTGTTTCTGAATTATCATTAATGGTTTGATATTTGTTTGGCAGAGAAGTGACTTTTAGTACTTCATTTGCAGTAGTAGTAGTGGGAGATGAGAGAAGTCGTCAGGTAGCGAAATGAAGGTTCTCACTTTGAGTGCGACCGTATTTATGCTACAGAGCTGGGTTGGAAGTTGAGTTGGGTGAGTTGAGCAGGTCTGCAGAATCTTCCTCTTGTGAACATTCAACGCTAGGAAGAAATTTCCCATGTTCTGTTAGCACTACATGGCGTGTATTCTGAGACCTTGGTGTGTCTTTACAAACCTATGGTCTCCACCAGGGAAGATTTTGCTTACCAGAGATACTAGGTAAGTTTTTTATGTCCTCACTTTCCACTGCGGCTCCTACTACAAAATACATTATTGAAGTGAAGGGATGAATGTTGGTTGAGCAATGAAAAGCTTGTGAGAGTATCGCTACTAGCTCCTTTGCAAAAGAAACACACGATATTGTATACTAAACTGAGTAGATAGATACGCATGATATATTGACGCGTTCCTAAATCGAGTCAAGGTATATTTATTCTTCACGTATGACTTACATATATATACATATAATGATTTAATTACAATTAGTGTGTGTGGGTGTAGAATTCCAAAAATATGCCCATTTAGAACAAAAGTATAAAATGAACCATAGATTTTACTTAACACTAAAGCCCTTCCGCTTAGACATCGATGTTCATTTTTAGTACAATTAAGTTAACAGTCTACTTTAAACGCTTTCTTAGAATTCGTATAAAAAGTAACAGAAAAATACATTCAGTTCGGGGTATTAAGAAACTATAATTCAAGCATCGCCAATACCAAATTATCATTAAACGTGTACATAATTACAAAAATACTTTGGACATAAAATCCTTAATATTTTATCGCGTTCACGCAATACCTCTAACTCCTAAAAATTATGAGGCTCCTCCTCCTCCTAAAAACGTCAAAATTTTGAACTTATTGGTTTTCTGAAATATTCTGTAGAAGTGGCTGTCTCTCTTGTGTCTGTTGGTGATATGCTTTCCAAGACGCTGAAGGAATAGTAGAGGAATAACTTGGTGGAGGAGTCTCCAAATCAACTTCATCTTCATCGTCAGAAGCTACGGTATACACTGTGTACGTACTTGTTCCATAACTTTGACCACAACTTCTTCCTTCAGATCTTCCCTGTGTTATTCTTCTTCGCAACCTTATTTGCTCAGACCATTCATAAACCATAAGAATCTCCAGAAATCGGACAAAAATATTGATGAAAACTATAAATGTAAATTTTTGAGAATGAGACCGCTGTCCTCCAACACTCATTCCAAAAATGAGTATGACCACTATCACCAGGTACATGAACATGGAGCACATCCAGAATCGGATAAATCCAAGTTTTTCCTAAAAAAATTACATTCCAAAAATGAGTATGACCCCTATCACCAGGTACATGAACATGGAGCACATCCAGAATCGGATAAATCCAAGTTTTTCCTAAAAAAAATTAACATTCAGAAAATTAAATTTTAACTGCTACTTAAAAAATAGACAAAGATTGCATACATTGAAATTTTTTTTTATTGTACTAACTCGTCTCACTCCCTCAAATAAATATAAAGCCAGTAATAACTCCATTCCGCTTAGCAACACAACCACGTGCATTATCCCTTCAACATACATTGAAATTATTATTTTTTTTATTGTACTAACTCGTCTCACTCCCTCAAATAAATATAAAGCCAGTAATAACTCCATTCCGCTTAGCAACACAACCACGTGCATTATCCCTTCAACGACATTTACACCATTGCTACAGAGATCGTCTACAGAAATAGGTACTAAAATTGAATACCAGTCTGGTCTAGATCCAAGGGAGTAAATGTACAAACCCATGATGACGACGGATCCAACCTTCACAAAAAAATGTGCCATCGTCAGTTTAATTATTTATTTCCATAAAAAATCAAATTTAATGAATTTTAAAAATTCTCACCACTTCTATCAACGAAACAAGATATATTCCATTTTGTGGATTTATAGTCCAGTCCGTTTTCCCCCGAGCTTCACTACTGCTTCCCACCATCATATAATCCTGTGGCATTATTATCGGTGCTACTGACGCCATGCTTTTTTTTAAATCGACTTTTTACTTCAATTTCTTGTTCTCACGTCAAAAATTACTTATATCCCTGTTATCACATCTAACACCAAAATAGAACTGGTCGCAATGCTGATCTGCTCTAGAACTACTACATATTTACGTATTCTGTTTGCAAAATATTTGCTACTTTGAAAAACACACACAAATAAATAAACAAATTGGTATTGCATTGAAATGGAATTTTTAATTATAAAAATGTTTTTCATATTGAGGTTAGGTATGCAAGTGCACTATATATTTTCTTTTGACTGGAGCATACAGTATCACGACAAGCTACAAGACTTGCAAATAAATTTTTTACTGTTGTTTATCAGAAAGAAAACAAGTTTTTTTTTTCAATCTTTACCCTCTCCTCTACAAAAAAATAAATCGCAATATATCACGAGTCTAGCTGCAAAACACTCATTAAAAATAGACTTCATGGTTTAGTCTGACGATATATTATTTCAGTATTGGCTACATTACATTTTTAGTGAACTNTAATGTGATCAAAATTACAAACGCATATTATTTTGTAAGTAGGCATGATGGTATGATGTAATGTGCTTGTCACTATTTCAAGTAAAATAGACTTCATGGTTTAGTCTGACGATATATTATTTCAGTATTGGCTACATTACATTTTTAGTGAACTGAGGACTGAGAGCAGCAGTTCATTACAATTCAATCGTTTCACAAATACAGACATTAGTATTATTTTTTTTTTACACTTATGTACTCCCTTCAATAATAATTAGTAATTTTTAGCTTAAAAAAATAAGCAAGAAATGATTCTTACAATTTTACGAGCAAAGAAGGAAAGAAAAAACGATACATTTAGACACATAAGTTCGGTGCCTATATAGCCAGGTCAAGACCTTCTTACTGATTGATTGTTCTAGATTATCGTAGAAGGAGAGAATTAACTTAATTAACAATTTCGTCACCCATATGTAGATATGCAACTATTGTAACATTGATTATTTAACGTAAGCTATATTTACCAAAAAAGTTACCTGAAATCTTTTCTTGTATCAAGTTTAATTACCTACTCTGTTATGCAACAGTAAAAAAAAAATAACATTTTATGCTGTCAACAAAAACATCAAAAAGTTGTTACGTTGCAAAACAAGTCTATAAAATGTAATTGTCAAAACATTTTTTTTAATGGAGAAGCAATGTTCCTCCGCCGGAAACACCTTATTCAAAAGTCTGACCACCGCAACAACGTAACTTGTCCTAATAAATCATTCTAAAGCAAAAAAAAAAGTCTTTCTTCGGGTACTTCCTACGATAACGGAGGAAAAAAAAACAATACAAAACAAGAGTTTAAACTTGCAGATAATTTTTTTACATGTTTTCTCTCCTTTTCATAAATAATTAATCTTAAGTGTGCAATTGACCTCGTCCTTTTTTATGAGGGGAAGGTTATTATGCAATCGACAATCCAATCCGCCGCCTTTCTAAAAAATGTTATAGTAGTCGAAACGGTCACATAGTAATAGCGCCCCACCCATATTCGAAGTGTTGGACATGACAATAGAATCCTTCGAAAATCCTTTTGCTTTGTTCTACTCCACGAGTCAATGAATCCACTAGCAAGATCAAACACTTGGGATGCCAAAGCCATTGTTGTGAAACCGGCAGTGGCACAGTCAATCACGCAAATGGGATAGGTCACTGTAAAAAATTAAAAAGTAATTCACATAAAACTTAAAATGAACAACTAACTAATCTCAAAAATAAAATAAATGAATATTATGACGATGACGATTATTAGTATGTTAGGTTATCTTACATATTCCTGGAAATTCCTCAATAAAAACTTTGTTCATGCTCCTGATGAAAACATATCCACACGGAATTAACCCCGTCATTATGTGCGTCTTCATTAACGGAATCGCCAAAGGACTCATACAGTCATTAAAGCAAGTACACAAAATCTGCAAAGTCCGGTACGCCTCTATGGCATTTTTCGGGTGTCTAAGTTCATCCCTCGTGTAGTCACTGTCGTTATGATTACTTCAAAAAAATAATCAATCAGTCATCAACCAAAATAATCAAACCTTTATTTTTCTATTATTTTTTTACAGTATTTTCCCCAAACTTACTGAATTTCCCTTAGCCAAAACTCTACAGAATTAGAGTGCGCCACCATAATCCACTGATAGAGTACATAGTTGCTGCAGATTAAAAAAAAAAAAATTAATAATTTAATTATTACACATTAAATTTTAATTAAGTTAAAACTTCAACCTTACCTGATAACCTGACCAACCACAATAAATTCCTGCAACGCCCCAGGAATTAGCCAGTACCAAGGCTTAGGATAAATATACGAGAATAAATACCAAGGCTGGTACGGAATCACGAGGAACAGTGCCACAGAAGCAAAAACTTGACTAGTGTTCGAAGGAATACTTAAGTTAATCACAATCCTCCCTCCGTCATCATAGTGGTCCAAATGTATTAAGAATTTGTTGACATAGTCATGATTAAACTTAAACAAAGTGTTAATATACTGCCGCATCTGGTCCTTGTGTAGGTACATGTTAATGTTAAAGTAAACCGCACACACGTACCAATAAACGCTCACCGAGTTCATGAAAACTTCCCGGTACGTTTTGATATCCGTTTCCACCCGGGAGATAAACGAGTAAAATTGGAAAATGGTGAGTAAAGCTGTTTGAATTGTGACAATGAACCATTGAACCTTCCACAGTTTTTCTAGGAAAGGACTCCACTTGTCTATGCGGTGTGTTTTGGAATTAAACTTCCATGGAACGGTGCCAGAGCAAATGGCTAAAAGTAGAATTTGCTTGAGACGGTTCATTGTCGCTTTGTCGAGAAAGTAGGCACGCTCCTTTTTGTAGTCTTCACTACTGGATTTGGGAATCGGGAGATAAATTGAGGCTGTACTTTGGCGAGAGCTGGTAATGTCATCGCTGCTGTTGAAACTGTCGTCGTCGTCGTCCATGGAATGGAACATTGGTTGTCTTGTTATTCGGGTGTCGGATCGCATTCCATGATTATCGTTTTGGAGTAGTAATTGTGTCATTCGGATGCGGGTGTCTTGCCCGTTTTTTGTGGTGATGAAGGTAGATGAATGATGGGGGATGGTGCCAGTGTAAATGGCTTTTCCGTCAAAATTGTCTTCCTCCGGATTGTAGGGAATGGTTGATAAGCCATTTACCTAAAAGTAAACAGAAAAAAAAAATATGGCCGACGCCTGCGTTTCTTTAACGTGCCGCCCTGCTGCATTTCTCAAAGCTATGTAGGTTTTTTTTTTTCTTGAAGTAGTGCCAACTGCCAACGCACTTTTTCAGAGAAAGTACGACATTAAATGTGGAAAAAAATTAGAGAACACGCACGCACTCACCGTTGACAGTGAGAGGCTAAGTGTTCTGGAGAAGTCAGTAGACACTTAAAATTGGTGCGCTGCTGCTGAAACCTGTCTGTCGTCAAAACTTTGAGGAGTAGAAATAAATGAAAAGAGATTTTGGGATTGAACTGGATTAAAATTACTACTGAAACTGGTGTGAAGTTTCGCTATAGAAGGTAATTTCAAGGTGTCAGAGGTGTCAATGAGAAAAGTCAGGAGAATCTTTTATACTCCTCTTCTTTTTCAGTTCACACTGGAGAAATAGTAGGCACTTATTTTAAATTTAGAAGCATTTTTTCCTCCTCCTGGATATTAAAGTGATACATGAAAACACTTCGTGCTCACTCACTATTTTTATAGTCCACCTCCTCTCACATTTATGTGAAATACATGGAAAGGCAATTTAACTTTATTTTTTTTAATACAAAATTAGAATAATAGCGGATGGTCAGTAGTGGAGGCCATTAATTATTTTTGGATGTTTAAGTGCGTGCTCAGTTTTCACACAAATAAAACTCCACTCCAATAATTGCTCAGTACTAAAAAATTACTGAAATAATAAACCTGTGATCAACACAGCATGACATGACGTGAGAGTACTAAAAATCACCTTGGTGGTGGTGCTCCCCGAAACCAAGTCGCTTGTTTGTTCCTTTTTTTTATCAAATTGCCTGCTGCTGAACACCAATACTTATGTCCTCGTCATCATTGTCACGTTCACACTTTAAATTATTTAAAACAGCCAAAAAAGTTTTTAGTTTACTTAATTCTTCCTTTTTTTTTACAGTTTTTTAGTCTTTTATGCGTTAGAAGGCCACTTCTGTGAGCAAAAGTAGCCCTGCATCCATCACAAATCCAGCGTTGACCCTGACCCCGATAATCAAAAGCAGAAATTGTAGGTAAATCATTACTCTTCAGCTCGTCCAGGGAAGTACTCCGTTGTAATTCAGTTAATTTTTTTGAAATAACGTCCTTATGACTTGAAACAATATGAGCTCTTATGGAGTACTTATTGTTGAAGCATGTTGAGCAATATAAACATTTTCGGTTAGGATTCTCATTCTTTTGATTAGCTCCTCCCTCCATTTTCCATGAAAGCTCTTCCACTTTAAGCACGTAGTCACAGTAAAGTTTAAAGTCGTTTAGGGTCAAGTTAGGGGACTTGCTGGGAGCAAATAGGGATTCCACGTGGTGACGTACTTTGTGACGACTTAAATGTCTATTTTGTACATAGGAGTGGGGTCGGCATAGGGTACATTTGTAAGCTCGGAGTTCTCGACCTCCTTTTTGGCACTGGGTTTTTAATTGAGTGATTTTTTGACGTTGACGAGGTAAATGTGGTTCCCTTGGCTGTTGCGTTAAATCCACACGAAATAATTTTAATTTTGCTGTTTTGTAACCAAGAATGGATTTCACTGCTTTGTTGTCTGTTGCATTTACGGTTAAAACTGAGACTGGAATGCGGTTACTATTATTGCTATTATTATGGTGCTTCTTTTTAGATAATTTGATTGATGATAATAAGGGCTCGCTTATCGGGTCGCTTGTCTTTTTTGAGGTGGACCATGGTTTAATGTGGGCTCTCAACTCATGAATTCGGAGCCCTCTTCGGCTGATCAATTTTCTTTTACAAAATTTGCATTTAAATGAAGACTTGACAGGTGAATCCTCAACTGACTTCTGATGATGACCAGCTTTCGCTCCAGTAGTAGCAGTGCAGTCTCTGGGTAACGACGATGATTTTAATGAGACAGTACTTTCCAAGTTGACAATCAGTTTTTTCTCTACGATGGGCGTTGACTCACTGTCGTTCAAAATCATTTTCATATTACTGGTTTCTACGGGATACTCATGTTCTTCAGAAAAGACTGGTTCGACTTCTACCAAAAAAAAGGGAACAGCAATTAGCATTTTTAATTATTTAATAGACCATTGTAATTTCAAATTTAAATGAAGTTGGTATACAAGTGTACATTCATAATTATATTTGTGGCTAAAATGAATAGTCTTTACCTGGCGTATCCCGTTCAACAACGCTAATTTGAAAACCATCACCACCACCGGTGTCATCAAATACGACATCATCCTTCACCAGCTCCTCTTCACATTTCATCACTGGACATTTAAACTGCTCAGTGATTTCACTACTATTATCATAACCCTCCTCAGCACCACTGGCCAAAGTTGATTCAGATTTTAACTGATCATAATTGTCTTTTTTTGAGTCAGTTGTTTTGGGAATGATCCAGCCACCACGATCGAATTCTTGTTCCATTTTAACTTCCATCTCTCTTCACTTTCCAGAATCTAAAATTGTTATATAAAACAGTCAAAATTAATTATTTTTTTACCAAGCCAATTTCTCAATTAGTGGTAACTAGTCACCAGAAAAAATCTACCTAGTGTAAATACAATTAAATCGGAGTATTAAAAAACCTGATGATGGGGAAAACAGAATCTCAGCTGCTTTCATGTTTTTTATTAGTCTGTCTGCATGCATTGCAAGGCAAGCAATGCAATGTACAAGAATGAAATGAGGATGGATTTTGTTTGGGATCGGGATCGCAGTAGTTGCATTGCAATGCAATAATAATGCAATAATAGCAAGGCATATTATGGGCCAATAAGAATTAGTCAGTAAGAAGCAAAAAACTTCTTCTTTGTTCTTCATAAGAAAAATCATGAAAAACATCACAAAAAATTTAATGACTTTCATGCAATTAACATTTTCAATGATATTCATCAAAAAGTATGTACGTATGTACTCATTACTTGCACTGTTAATTGTCTGTTTTCAGCAATTAACAGTGTCAGTCACATGACCATTGTTTTTGAATGTTCACGTATGTCATGTCCAAAATGTCGTATGACATGTCAAATATGTCGGTTGACATGTCCAAAATGTTGTATGACATGTCAAATATGTCAATTGACATGTCCAAAATAATATTGCATGACATGTCCAATATGTCCTAAACCATCTAAACTTTTGATAAAAAATGATGGCATGACATATTTTAGGACATTCTGGCCATTTTTACATGTCATGACATAAACACGGAGGACATGTCAATTGTACAACTCTACTCATACATACGTTAAACACAGACAAAAAATTATATTTAAACCAATCACTCAAATCAAAATCCTCAACGTGCTTACTGTAACCAGACAATCTTCTATTCTGAAAGTCGAGAAAATACGAAGCTTACAACTTGTAAATTACAAGTTTGTACCTATTTTNTATATTTAAACCAATCACTCAAATCAAAATCCTCAACGTGCTTACTGTAACCAGACAATCTTCTATTCTGAAAGTCGAGAAAATACGAAGCTTACAACTTGTAAATTACAAGTTTGTACCTATTTTACTTTTTACAAATTCACGCTTGTACCTATGTACAGTACCACAACAACAGCGTATCCTTACAAAATTGAACACACATCCATTATTTAACACATTTGTGGTGTAAGGTTAGATTAGATTAGGTTAAATAGTCAAAAAGTTAATTATTACAGTACAGCGTGAACTGTCATGTGAGCATGAATTCTTAGCTGACAATGACAAATTTGCCACACGTGCATATACATGTGATATTGTAAGTTCGATAAATATATCATCACAGCCAGAACGATATTTTTTGGCCAGGCAATGTTAAACTTTTCAAAAAAGGCAGGCCACACATCCATTTTCTATGGAACATTAGACATTCTGTAAATAAAGTTACGAAAGTTAAATAATGCATGGAATTTTTAATGGAACAAGGGCATTTTTAAGGGAACAAGCAGAGATCTCTAGTAAAACGATTAAGGTCATTTATAGGCATGATAGGTATACACTGATTTTAAAATTTGTATATGGACTGCGAAATAGTAATTCTATTCTGTATATTTTATTTAAATAATTATCGCCTTTCATCTATCATTTTCGAAAGCTTGTTTTAAACTTTTCATTTCATTTCATGGCTATGTCAGCATGTAATAATTTATTTTTCCAGCTAAGAATTTTTGAGCGTATCATCAAGAATCGGATTCTTTTCAAACTACTTTGATTACACTGAATATTATCAGCTACACGAATTATTTCTGGAATAGGTTATCCCTGCGGAATTGTTATACTGGGGTGCTTTCATCTCCCTCCTTTTACCACAAAATACTCCAAAATTTATGAAACTTCAAAACCCATGACAAGATAAATTGTTTTTCTTTTTTGCTGAAGCAAAAAAACCTCGAACTGAATAGGAAATTACTGTTAAATATGCAAAGCGATTTAAGTCACGCATCCAGTCAAAATCTCCTGTAAAATAGTTTTATTACATTTTCTCCTTTTCGTGAGATAAGTCATTTTTTTAAAATCTGAGATAAGTTATCTTGCATTTCTGTAAACGACATTCAGGAAGTTTGCAACCATTTAAAAAAACAAGCTGTATTAAAAACATTTGCAGTTTTCAGAGCTTAAAAAAAGCAACCAGAAAAAAATGTTGACAAAGCAAATGTTTCGCAAGTTATACTTTTATTTTTCCACTGCACATTCCCTTGGATATGGCTTATTTCCTCTGGACAAAACAACCGGATTTTTCATTCGCGTTAACGAGAAAAGTTGGACGTTTAAGTTGTGGCTGTTTCAAAATCTACTTTTATTTCTCAAAAATATGTTTCTTCTGATTCAAGTATACAAGTTAATTTGGGTGCAATTCAATTTGTCGAAATTGGTTTTCGAAAACATTTTCTTTATCACTTATCTCTGCGCTTTGGTGACGAATTACTTATTTTACAAAAGGAAAAATATATTTCCTCTTTTGTACCGAAAATGCATACAATTCAGTGAAAAATCAAAAGGTAAATTAAAAAAAAAATATTTTTTAAACCCCAAAAGTTTCTCAGGCGAGCAGTTTTATTTTGAAATTTTTCAGAAATTTACCTTCCCACCGTCAAATCCCGATTTCCGGTTGAAGGTCTGGATCCTCTTAACGGTCGATACAACAATACCATCGGACTCATTACAATTTTAGCCATTGGCACATTTATCCTCTGCTTCGTGGCCCCACACAGCGAGCCATTTTTCGCAAACTGGGTGATATCCCAAGAAGACAGCGAAAATACATCGTCCCTCACCAGATTTCTTTTGTCGGTACTGGAAGCCAATCTAATGGCAATGTCGTGGGTAACCAACTCCCAAATTGTGCTGCTGTTACTAAACTACTCTGCCCTGTTTCGATTCTGGTGCCGTCAAATTGCCTACACATTTGCCAGAAACGGAACTCAGAATAAAATCAATTTTTGGAGAGTAAGCAAAACATACAGACAACTTCAACTGTTGGAGGGCATGTTCAATGAAACGTTTGCATTTCAAGTTGAAAATATATTAATTCTTGCATTTATTAACCAAACCATGATAAACTATGGTACTCTAATGCTTTACGGACAAATCCCGTTTGTTTCTTGGATCAGCTGTCCATATCTGTCTATAGTTGGAGCTTCAAATATTGTTGAGGTTTGTGACTCCTTGGCATCATTTAATGGCAGCTCGAGAACAGTAATTGGTTCATGGAAGTCGCTGAAAATGTTTGAAGGTAATAAGATGTCCATGTCAAGGAAGGAGACAAAGTTTTTTAGACTTTGGGTCAAATCCTGTAACAAGCTGAAAGCCAAGTATGGATCGTTAAAGGTGGTGGAAAAGGATCATGGAATTGAGTGGACTGACTCTTTAATTGACATGACTGTAAATATTCTTCTGTGGAAATAAATTTATTATGAAGGCGGAACTCACGACGACGTAACTTTGCGTGTGAGAAAGGCGTTAGCTTAGTTATTCACATGGGTTATCTTTGCGCGTTGCAAAACATGCAATTATTATTAATTTTAAATGTCGCCCTGCTCTTCTTTTTATCCCAAACAATATTTTCTACCATGCAGTACCACCATTAATTGTCTGTTGTGTCAAACTAGGAAGAATAAAAAAAAGGACAACAACTTTTAAAAGAATATTCAGATCCGAGAAAATTTTAGTTCGGAGACAATGAGTTAATCATCAAAAAGGAGCTCGATTATTTTAAATCACTTGAAAAAAGGGGTGGACATATTTTGACAAGCGAAGTGTTATCTTTTTTGACGGACAATTATATACTTAGCTTTGCTCATAAATGCGTGTAGTACTCAATTATCATGTCAAACTTGGTACCGTTACCGTCACATTAGTAATTTTGAAGAAATAAATCTGTTATAAGGAACGGGTGGAAAAACTCCACTACTTTTGTCAAAACCTTCACTAATAATGCTCGATATAAAGTTAAAAATAAATTATAAATAAATAAAATGTTGGGTTCTTCGAGTGTATGTTAATAGAAAAAGTTTATTCTATTCCAACGTTTCGACTCATTTTACATGAGTCCTCTTCAG
>JAHZMZ010000075.1:0-10985 GCA_027743805.1 Lepidocyrtoides sp. E14
CCGGTGATTCTTTTTTGAACAGCAATATTTTGCACCCCCTTTTAAAATCGATGTATCTTCCGTTCAGAGAGGAACTTTCCCACGAAACTTGGTGGGTAATGCAGTTGCTAGTTGCACATTATTGTGTACAAAAACTAGCCAGCTCCAACAAAGCTAACGTACATTTCTGAAAATTTGGTCATCGGTGACATTATTTATTTACACACTATAGAACCAATTCTTGCATACTGGGAGGAAGGAATTAAAATTAAATTGTGAAAATTAAATTTTTCGGGAATTTTTTTTAAACAGATGTGTTGCATGGGTTAGTTTCAAGACTTTCTGGAATAGCCATAATATGCCCTAATTTTCCTTACTTATGGGGTTAATCGCTAATGGCTGAATGCTGAACAGCAATTAACCTTTAACGCTATGTATTCGAGAAACACAGACTTTTAAAACAGTGGAAAGTTTTGAATCGAAAATATGAGCAGTAGTAGTAACAATGACATGGAGTATGCCGTGTGCTCCGTATTACCTGATGACAACTGAAAAAAATCCTGGCGTTGTAATTAAAATTATTTAATGATTCATTCGTCAATTTTAAATAGCGTCAGCTAGCGTCACAAAACATCTTTGGAAATTAACATGCATTGAAATTTCAAATAAAGGCTCTACAAAATGTCTGTGGATTGAAACTGAGGATTTTTTAGGATTATATGATATATGCACATAAATGAAGTTCATATGTACCGGATAGCAAGCACTCCATATTATGCATAACTGAAACCTACTTTCATTAAGCCCGAGCAGTTTCCCTACAGTACTAAAGGAAATTAAAACGAATGTTTATAGCTGTGCAGTGAGCGTCGTGTTAACGATAAACAAGTATGTTTGAGAATAAAGAACGGCTGGAAAAACTCCACTACTACGTTCAGACAGAGAGAGCTGCTGAATTCGACTTTGACCTTTCCAGTTGACTTAGGATGCTGATTTTCAATACCAAAGGTCCTAGGGGTCCAATATTATGGTGTGCAAAATTTCGTTTGGATTGTATAAGGTGTTTAGAAGTTATCGATCGGTCGGACAGATAAACAGATAGACAGACAGACAATTTCTTCCCACTCTCCCCCCCTCGTGTGTTTTTATAGCGTGCTGAGGCTCATAATAACAGGACTTTCAACCACCACCATTGACCATTTGACATTTGCATATGTGAACCAATCTTCATTGCATTTATCATGTATAATATGTTAGATAGCTAAATAAAACGGGAGCTGAATTCGGCAGCTTGGGCTGCTAAATTCAGCTCCCTAGAGGAGCCGAATCCGGCAGCCCGAGCTGCCGAATTCAGCAGCACCTCCCTGTCTGACGTTGGTCAATAATACCTGATATAAAATTTATAAAAATAAATGTGCGTGAACTGTGAACATTCATTTTTATAAATTTTATATCAGGTATTATTGACCAACGTAGTAGTGGAGTTTTTCCAGCCGTTCTTTATTTTTTATTTATTTTTTTTCAAACGTACATAATATGCATAAAATTATTGTTTTCATAAGTATGTATCAACATGAATCAATTATAGTAATAAAAAAATTTAATATATGCATTTTTTTAAACTTGTCACACCACTTCATGGATAAGTACCTTTTCAGTATCTCAGTATCTGGAGACACGTTTTTGTCAATTGTATCAAAAGTTGCTCGACAATTTTCGCGTTTATAGATCTGGATGCAATTTATGGCTGGTGGAGGGCTCATGGTGATTCCGTAGTTGCTTGTAAAGAGTCCAAGGGGGGCGGTCACGCAAAATCCTGGTAAAAGATGGTACTGAATGGTCACCTGAAAAGGGTAAATTAAGTACTTCAAACTATTTCGCTTGGTCAACGTTTTAATAAAATGACCGTCTTATGACCGGTTTCTTTTATTTCTTCATCAGATAAGACTGTTAAAATTTGTTGGTAAGCCCACTTGTTGTGTGTCTGACTTCTTCAACTTTTTGTTTGAGAATGTATGTCATATTGACGAGAGAGTCCAACCTCTGAAAATTCTCTGATGTTCACGACGTATTTCGCAAGGTTGTAATTTGACGGTGCAACTACAAACTCATTTACAATTTTTGTCACCGTCCCTGAGATACAAATGTGCTTTGAATTCTCTATCAATGCTTCCACTGTGTCCGTGATTCCCTTTTTCCGCATACCGTTGTTTATGAAGGTCAGAGTTTTTTGGAAACTAAAATACGACTCAATGATCTGCCGTGCTTTGTTGGCTCTAACCTTTCGCGTGCCAGACAGCATGTTGAATAGCGGCTCGTGCTCTCACACTTTAACAATCCCCATTTCCTTACTGCCACGATTTTTCAATTGAGACGCTGTTTGATTCAATTGGGAGTTTGGAAACAGATTTCCATTCAACTAGGCATAAACAGAGTCATCAGGCATTTTTAGCAAGTCATTGAGTAATTTTACTAGTCCATCCGCCGCATTCTTTTGATTTTGATGCCATTCTCCAAATCGGGTCGCCTCTTCCGCCGTCGCATGCACAATAGATAAGCTGAGCCGTGTTCCAATAGCAACTTTTGTCGGGTAATCAGTCCCATACGTTAAAAAGGTATTAATGTGGTTTCGGGTGGAGGCATCATCCGTTCCCTCAGGAAGACTATTCATTGTTCTATTGAGCTGGAAATACAAATTTTTAAAAAGTGTATGTTGTGGAGTCCGGAAGATTTTCGTCATCTCCAGGGTGGATCGGGTGTATTCAAACACTGCAAACTTTTTAAATTACGTTTTTGATGATTTAAAAAAATTTTCCAAAAGTTTATTTGGTGATGTTAAAGCTGGGTATAAAGGTAACCAACAATATCGAGTCGAAATACTAAACCATAGACAAATAAAGAATAGACCGAGCAGGTTTTTTAAAAAAAATTTTGTTAATGGACGATGGAGTTTTTTGAAAAGAACCCTAAAAATTTCATCCCATGTCAAGTAAATGGGAAGCTAAAATTTCCGTGGTTATTCAGGGATCCAACTTGGATCCAACTCCATACAAACACTGCAAACTTTTTAAATTACATTTTTGATCATTTAAAAAAAAAATTCCATAAGTTTATTTGGTGATGCTCAAGCTGGGTATAAAGGTAAACAACAATATCGAGTCGAAATACTAAACCATAGACAAATAAACAATAGACCGAGCAGTTTTTTAAATTTTTTGTTAATGGACGATGGAGTTTGTTGAAAAGATCCCTAAAAGTTTCATCCCATGTCAAGTAAATGCGAAGTCAAAATTTCCGTGGATATTCAGGGATCCAAGTTGGATCCAACTCCATATGCGCAATGTTAAAAAAGCTCATGTTGCATAGAATTTATTATTTTTATACATTTTAGAAGGGGTCTTTATTTGAGTGTTTGACTTTTTGATTTTATTTCAACTAAAATAATGAAATAATTTTTTTGTAAAAAGCAATCCAAATAACCAATAATAAATAAGTCAATCGTTATTTGTAATAATTATCAAGTTTTTTTAAAGAAAAACATTAGAACTCAAATTATTTGCAACGAAAAATTACGTTCAATCAGTGATGACTGTCTTTTCTTTCTATCCGCAGATTTGCAAGTATGTCACGTACGTAGCAAAAAAACATATTGTTAATTCGACAGATTTTGTTTTAACACATCTATCACTCGAATCACTTAAACGGTTGAAATTAGTGGAACCTCGTTTTCTATCAGATATGAAGAAATAATAAGAAATGAGAAAACTACTCACATTTCTAAAATCCGTTTGATCAATACTATCAAGTGAAGAATTTGCTAACTCTCTTCTCGTTTCTCAATTCTCGACTCCACGTAACGGATTTTTACTTTTCATTTCTAAATTCTCATCAAATGAAAACCGTTTTTCTCCGTGAGAAATCATTTGTGGGCCCATCCCTGAATGCAGGGAACGGAAACTTTTCGAAAGATGGCATTTTCATTTGCATGTTGCATTACAAACTCAAATTCAGAGACTCAACAAAGCATTTATTTTAAGAATATGAGTAAGACTCTCCCTCGGATAAAAAATATAAAAAGTACATGAATCGAAATGGCTCATCATCCTAATTCAAAATATTATGCTATTGTTTTTATGCGGAAACCAAATACTCGTGAGAAAATCGACCCTATATAGGGTTGATTATATATAGTCGCGTACATAATTATCATTTAATCAAAACTTGGTTGGTCGACCTAACCTAATGCATAACCGAACCTTTGAAAAAACAGATGAAAAAATTTAAAGGATTTATAATTCCAACACTATTTCAGTGTATCAAACAATCAACCATCAAGTGATCCATCCTTATTCTCAACAAAACATCCTCCTCTTTCTCTCTCTCATAATAGGCCCAAATGGAAAAGCCTTACCCATAATAAGCCCAAATGGAAAGGCTAAATAATCATCCGTGACTTGTAAGTTGATTTTGTTGATAGCATAGAGTAAAAACAAATTGCTGAGATGAAGTAGCAAAGGGTACATGTGCATGTGAATTCCCTGTACGACCAAATTTCTCTCCTTGTGTTTTTTTATTTAAGATAAGATTATATGAGTGTGAATTGAGCCGAACCGTTTTCTTTTTGTGCTGATTTCAATTATATAATTATTGGTTTTTTTTAAAACGGAAATTTGCAGTTTTTGAAGTTTTGTTGTTAACTTTTCGCCAAAAATTTAGGTACGTATGTGCATGACGCGTGTGACTACCATGAGTCTTATTGTAAAACTGCAAAGTTATCTACAATTATCATTTATTTAAACACCATTATGTGCAGAAACTGGAAAATTGATTTTTTCTGACACTGCATTTAAAAATGAAATGTCTTTGCTTTTATTTTATTTTTAACCATCTTAGATTTCGTCAGGTTTCAAACCTGCAAAACTTGCTAATAATTTATGCTTTAAGAATCTCTCGTGTGATACAGTTTATAAGATTTACTATAAATTTAGAGATTACATATTCCCATGATAAAATGAAATTACTAATTTGTTTCACCTGAAATATTTATCTTATTTTATCGTGTTATAACTTTGTATCACTTGATGATTCAATTGGGAGTTTGGAAATATATTTCCATTCAACTGGGCATAAACAGAGTCAGCAGGCATTTTTAACAAGTCACTGAGTAAATTTACTAGTCCATCCGGCGCATTCTTTTGATGCCATTCTCCAAATCGGGTCGCTTCTTCCGCCGTCCGATTATCTTATTTTATCGTGTTATAACTTTGTATCCCTTGCGATAGAATAACTCAGACTGACGTGATAAATGTATTTAATAATCGTCTAACAATATGTCGTAAAAACTGCAAATGTCAGTTATACAAAAAAAACAAATTGCATTGTGTGAAATAGATTGATTTCCTCCTTCCTGCTATATATGGAACCACAACACTTACACATCAAAAACAGAAATTAGATTTGCGTTTTTTTCCAAAAATTTTTAATTTGCACGCGTATTGACGCGGAAACGACTTTTTTAAAAAGTTGAATTGTTATTATCAGATTTTTGATACTCGGCCATGTTGCACTTAATGTGCCATGTTGGTACGCAAATTACAGCGATATGTTTTGAGCTATTAAGCGATATGGTACGCAAATTACAGCTATATGTTTTGAGCTATTAAGCGATATGTTGAATGTTGGAATTCAAGCTGGAAATGAATTGAAGTGATAGTTTTGTGGACCACTTACGGTAATATAGTTATTGGTACCGGAGAACGGCACTCTGGCAAGGTAATGCAACTCCTCGTAGCTCAAATCAATTCCCATGGACTTGACACTACTCGTTACAGAAGCCTGTCGCACAATCTGGTGTATCCGGCCAACGACTCCCTTTACAAAAACGTTATTCTCCATTATGATTCTGTCATTTATCTAAACAATCATAACAATCATACAGTTGCTTACTGATTTTGCCATCACATCTATATCCGGGTACGGTGACGGCCACTTTCGGAACAAATCTAGTAAGAGCACAGGAAGGTTCAAGGGATTGGGATATATACAGTTGGTTGTCTGGGGGCATTTTAGGTGGAGATTTCTGGGTCCCGCATTTGTAATTGCTGGCAGCACTCCGGGAATAAAGCCTCGGAAAAATTCCGCCGTCGAGCCAACGCATACTCCTAGGCATGCCTGCGAATCATTAAGAAGCCTCAGCGACTCCACCGTAATGTTGTAAGACTGACGACCCGCCACGAAACTGGCCTTATATCGCTCCCCATAATTAACGTTCACTCGGGATGTTCCGTTTTTATACCTAGAGTACAAAAGAGTACAAACCATTTACAAATGAAATACGTACATACGTAGAAGGGTGTTGAGATATGAAGCTCACAGCACGAGAGACCCGTCAGGGTGGCGTAAGAATAAAACGCCTAAAACTAAAACTAGCAGCAGATAGCGTAGCCCCTCCATTACACTTAATTAAGTGTTTTCTGCGGATTTTGTCAACGTATGCAGAACACGATCCTGTTTATAGACGACGGAGTTTTTTTTTAAAAAGTAAAAGTGCCACCTTGATCTTACTAAAAATAAACCCGAAACACCAAAATAAAATTTTTAATATTGCAATTCACAGAGTGACATTAGTGAATTTATTGTTTTTTAAAGAAAAGTTTCATGATGTTCAAGTCAAACTGTGAATTTTTTTGAATTCCTTAAAGTCAGAATATTGTGGCACTTTTACTTCAGTTCATGCAGGTTTTGAATAACCGAAAACAAATAAATAAATCTTGACCGCACCCAACTTTATGGTTATTGCTGGAGAACAACTTCCATATATAAAATGTGTCGTTTAAACATGTCTGAAGATGATGATGATGATGAAAAAACCAACATCCAATGTTTTTCCTCTTTCCCATGTACACAATCTCAAAGAAAAAGTATTTTCCATCTGTAGAGAGATGCAGGGATCTGCATTAGCATTAGGTTTCTCTCAAAACATTTTAAAGCATAATATGGGGATTGCAGTAAAATTGCAGAAGCAAAAAACAAAAATAAAAAATAAAAAATCAGAGCGGAGAAAAAAAACCGGTTGAAAAGTTTTTCAAAAAAAAGTTATAATTGCTAATAATCTATGTCTTCTCCTTTACTAATAAAACAATCTCATAAGAATATAACGTACATTGCCTGGAGGAATATTTGCCATTTATCACGTCCGTCTAGCGTGTTGTTGTTGTGCGTGAAATTGGGGATTTTTTCAGGCCTCTAAGACGCTTTTAAAAAATAAAAGAAAAAAGCTTTTAAAAATCACAAAACTAATAATATTGTTAGTACAGCTGATTTCAACGCGTCAATGTTTGAGTCGTCTAGAAAGAGATTGAATTGACTCAAAAAAATCATTGAAAAGAGTTGATTGTTGTTGGATCCCTGAATAACCACGACCAGTAAAACACACCACCACCTCCGCAATACTGCACCGATATCGGATGTAGTCTGTATCTGTACTGGTGATGTATGTGACATACAACGGTGGTATGCGCATCTCTGGTGAAAACGCATAAGGGAAGAACATGTTTTTCTTTTATCATTGTTGATCATCTTTTGTTGATATAATTTTTTACGTAAACATCATGGAGCCAGTAGAATCGTCAGTGTAGGAGCAGTCTACCATGTATGCTGGTAGTGCATGTTTTATTTATTCTTCTCTTACTCCGTGCTCTTGAAAAAGTTCGGGCGAATGCTCGAGTTAATTGAAAAATTTAAACTCGGCAAACTGTAGATAGGTTACTTGAGCAATTGATTAATCCTGATGACATTGAAACTCTGCTCATGCTGTTGGATTATGTCGGAACTATCTGTTTAGTAACCAATTTGGTATTATTGTTCAAAAAGGCAATCTTCTTATCTAAATACCATTTGAACTCCATAAATATATCACGACGACCAATTGAGTCAATTTCTCTACATTCTTAGGAAGTAATCATCACATACTCTGCGCTTTATTTACAAAATTTACTCTTAAATTTCAAGCAGTTTGAATACAAAAGGATTTGATTTTTCACTTTGTCGTTCTGACTAAATCGAATTGAATTCACATCACAACATGAATTTTTCCTCACCAAATTTGGAAATTCGTACTCAATTAAATAAGTCGATGGATTTTTCCTTGAATCTTGTTACGCTTTTCTTCACGTTATATTGCCAATCAATCATGCTTTTTATGATGCTTTTTCAGAAATTTTCAATTTTTTTAGCGGTATAATGACAAATGTAGCTTATGTATATTTTTTATTCAAGTTCCCATAATAGAGGCAGTTGTTTAACTTCCCCATATTTGCCACTATCTACCCACAATGCCACTATCATTATAAATGATAAACGAAGACGGAAACTTCACAATGATCCTTATTGTGACAGCTTGTACTCTTTAAAAAGGGGGGGATAGTCCTCTATAAGCATACGCGGGCCTGGATAAAATAGTTAATGCGTCGTGGATTGCGTCCACAACGAACCTTTGTATCCCAGGGATGCATAATCTTCCAGTACCCCAAAGTTGGGTAAAGTTGTCGGAAAAGCAGTCAACTGTATTTCATATAAACTCTAATCTGCGGTATTTTATCAATTTTATATCCAAAAAAACTGTAAATGAATAACAACACAAAAAAACCATTCATGCGTGCGCACAATTGTTTAGGAATGCATACAATATATATTTATTAACGAACCCATGTAAAATTCTATCCAAGTCAATGATAACCATATAGTTTTCAAAAACATGTGAGCGAAGCAACATTGTGACCCGGCTTGAACGCATTTTAGTAATTTGTCATAGACGCTGTGTCCAGGACAATTTAAAAAACTACACAGCGTCCATGACAAATTACTAAAATGAGTTCAAGCCTGATTGTGGCACTTGTGGCATTTTTTATTTTAAAAAGTAAGTGATAAGATCTGCTCCCGCAGTCAAAGATAACCATATAGTTTTGAAAAACATGTGAGCCAAGCAACATTGTGACCCGGCTTGAACGCATTTTAGTAATTTGTCATAGACGCTGTGTCCAAGACAATTTAAAAAACTACACAGCGTCCATGACAAATTACTAAAATGCGTTCAAGCCTGATTGTGACACTTGTGGCGTTTTTTATTTTAAAAAGTAAGTGATAAGATCTGCTCCCGCACCGCAACCGGTTTTGTATAATTTTTTACTTGCATAAAGTTGAATAATTTAAATGTAAAAAGTTATCATTTAATTTCTCTGCAAAACTGTATGTATACTATTTTGATGATCAAAAAACTATCAAAAGTGCAAAAAAGGTTTTTTTGCCTGTATTTATACAAGACATGTGCAACAACGAGACTCAAAATGGTGAGCTACTCGTTGTTACTCGCTCGGCTCGCTCGAGTAGAGTAACGAGCCTACATGATAGCGGCGAGTAACGAGCGAGCCTCCATTAGAAATACGAAGCTCAAATGGGAAAAACTCGTCTTTTGGAGTACATAATACATAATTATAGTCAAATTTTGTCATTTTTAAATGCATAAACTAATGCTTACGGGCCAAGCCAGATCAATTTTTTTGGGGAGTGGCGAGCGACGAGCGAGCTGCGAGTTCTATATTTTTCATAAAGAGGAGCGAGCGAGCAGCAATATTCAAAAGCAGCGAGTATCCCACAATTTCTGAAAATGCACATGTCTACGTACATTGCACATTCAATTTGACATAGGATTTTGATTTTGGGAAAATCCTTGAATGATTTTGATTTTGAAAANAATTTGACATAGGATTTTGATTTTGGGAAAATCCTTGAATGATTTTGATTTTGAAAAGCTCATCCCTGTGCTCAGTGTAGAGCTTGCACATCAAAATGTTATGGAAGGAATATTCTCGTTTCATAAAGTTGTCTGCTCTGTTGCCTTCTGCTAGTGACGTGGACTGACAAGGAGTGTGTGACTGTGGGTAATTGGATTAATTGCATCAACTGTGGATGCTAAGAATTCAGCTGATCCATTTTGGTATAAAATTTGAATTCTCGTCTTATTGCATAACATCACCTGTTTGTAGTAGAACAAGGACCAGCGGGAAAATGTGTGGCAAATTATAGCTTACCAAAACCGAATTTTTTGTTTTACTGGGTGAAAGATCAGAAAGATCAAGCTAACAACAGGAGAAAAAAAATTGCCCAAACTCAGATCGTAGTTACAGGTATGTTGATGACAGATGCTTTGAAAAAAATGCAAGACTCAATGCAATGAAACTTTGCCCGAATGCCTGAGCGGATATATATATGTGACCATTGGAGATTTACTTTATCACAATCATATTCTACTCTTCAAAAAAGGTGTAGAAAAAAACACAGTTAGAAATCCATTTCTAGAATGGACAGCTGTGACATATTCCTTGTGAGTCAGACAGCCTGGCATGCTTCTGCTGCTCTATACCGTATAACAAAACCAGGGATCGTAAGATCAGTGAAAAAATGGAGCTGGAGTGACAAAGTCATTTGGCGGTTAGTAATTACCAATTATTGTCAATTAAACTGTAAGCAGTGGGATAACCTGAGACTGCCATGTGCTACTAGCAACTTTGATTTTGTAATATCCTTTTTTTATCTCGACGAGTAGATATTAATTGATACCCCGCTTGCTAAATATTTGATATAAGTTTATAAAATTACGAAATAGCTATACCGTTAAAACCGTTACCTATAATATTTTTTTTCAAAATCTTGTCAGCATGCTGTCAATTGCACTGAGAGCTTTCCAATAATATGCCACATGCTATGTGTATTGTCGATAAAATTTCGTTCGTTTCTAACGATTGCTGTTGACCAATATATGTTTCAAAATGGGATGTTAATATGCTTGGGTTACCAGCAATTGATAACTGAAAACCGCATTCAAAAATTCGAAACCGTTGAGATTCGAGAAAGATTCGAGATATTGCGCGGACGGACAGACGGACACATCGAAACCAATAAGTGACTTTGTCACTTAATAATAATAACCTGCATTATATATCTAACTA
>JAHZMZ010000076.1:0-22822 GCA_027743805.1 Lepidocyrtoides sp. E14
TGCGAATAATGCAGAAGCGATACATTTTCTGTGGAAAAATTCATAAAGGGCCATCGATGAACATGTTTTTAATAAAACAATGTATTTTATTCCCGATGGCAGTCTATTAAGCTCAATTGCAGAAAAAATGGAAAGCCTAACAAAAAAGGGGGTGCAGAGCAAAGGGATATAGGATGTCGGTTTGTACGGCAAGCAGTCTGAATAATGTTTACGAATACTTTGTACTTAGCATAATATTCTCAGGATTATGCTGCCATTCCGCCAAACAATATTCGCAGAATTAATGGTTTTTGGCTACAGATTAGTAAATAGTGCAGAACTGGTGGTCGGCTACACTAGGGGTGGGGAGAGAGCATATAGATAAAAAAGTATTATCCGGATGGAAAATGCACATAATATAAATTGGTATTATAGTAATGAAACAAGAAAATTTACGGTACGGCTAGAGCTACTGTTCAGCTTTACGCATGAATTCAATTGAAATAGAGCCTTGAAGTACTAAAAGGCTTAATCATAATAACGGTAATGTCCAAACTAGTGAATAGTAGAAAGGGTTGTAAAACGCAGCAGGACTCTGCCACGCCATTGTATGCGTTGCTGCATAGAGAGGACAATAACTATAAAACAAGAGACAAAAGACGAGAATGATGCGTGTAAAATTTCCTACTTCAGCGTTTTTATAGTTTGTAAACCAAGCCAGTGGATGTTTAGAAAGAGTGAGCATGTATAGGTAGAATAATAAGTAGCATATAATTCGTCCCTGGTTTGTAATCCTAACATGGCTAGTGAGCAAAGAGTTTTTCTCTGTTGAGCAACGGATGGCCATATTGACTGAATGAATAGAATACCTACTTATGCATTACGAAGGGTCTTTTAGTGGATATAAAACCAAATGAAAGAACCAAGACCGTTCCAATGTAAGAAAAACTATGGGCAAGTAAAATATATTTGTAGGGACAACAGTGTCTTTCTTATGAGGAAAGTCTGGAACGTAAAATGGTACTTCAAAATACTATGAAATTAGGTTAGGTAACTGTATCATTTTCCCGAAACAAAGTGCAATGATGATAGTTTTTTTTACTGTATGCAATTTCTTGCTTGTGGGAGAAGTATTGGTATCATACATGGCGTGGGATAAGGAAAAATTGAATCGAAACTCAATTTTATAGTTGAATAGCATATAGCGTTGTTACCACCACTCTTATTGTTTCACTTTGAAGTAAAACTTTGATGCTGTACACGTCGTGTCTTTTTTTATTATTTAAACTGACTGGCGGCTGACATTCTGCTCTTATGTGCAAAGTGCATGAGGGAATGTGTGGAATATTGAACAATAATAGTATCAAGTGGAAAGGAGAACGTTACAGCTCAACTCAATGAACTTGAGTGAAACCAGAGTAAAAGAGAAAGCAGGAGAAAAAAAATCGAGATTACTGCAAACATTTCTACCACCACACCATTTTATACTGAAAAGGCAATATTAATGTATGCTCCAGTTATGACGGGAATGTTGGAATAATCAGATACATATGCAGAGAGAGAGAGAGAGAGAGAGAGAGAGAGAGAGAAGGGAGAAAGAGAGAAGCAAACATGATGATGATGATGACTGCAGAGAAAACGAAGAGTAGCAAAACTGTGTGGTTTTTACAAAATAGCTCAGTCTGTCCTACCTTAACACTGCATTGCACACACATAGGGCTTTTGATGATGTGAAAAAGAGGAGGAAGACGGCTAAAACGGAAGAAAGAGAGACATGCTATTGTAGTATATGTGGCATCGCATCGCCATCATGATCATCATCGTCCTAGTGAAAGGGAAAAGTAGGTTAAAAATAAAAAATGAATGTGGAATATATAATACGTTATAAATCCCTGTTCAGCTACTCTAAAAATAATGGTAGTGCTAAAGCACATAAGATGGGTTAGTTGGTTTATACGCTAAGCTAGCATGCATATGTACGTACACCACAGGACAGGCTTATTTCATGCTTCACTTTTACTTTGCTTCACTTCCTTCTCTGTCTTTCATATAGCCATAAGTAGTCGTTTGCTCACGAGTGCTACCACTGAATTCTTCGTCTCTCCTTCTCTACCACCACCACTACTGCTACACAACTTCACTCTTGAAAATAGCTCATGTGTGCGCGAGTTGGTTATAGAGTGAGAGTAAAGGAGAACGTGTTTCAGATGAAAATTGGAAAATTGCTCAAAGCAAGTTAAGTAGGCAAAGTAAAAGCGAAGGCATGACAGAGAGAGAGAGAGAGGAAGAAGGAAAAGTAAAAACCGGACCGAGGAGCTTATATTCACTTTTTCTTTCCTTTTGACACACAATATAATGTAGCTGCTACTAGTTTTCTTGAAAAAAAAAGTTAGACAATCGTTGTGTACGTCTGTGCATGTGTGCGTCTGCAGATTCGTTGAAAATAAAAATGCGAGTAAAAGTAAAGAATACTGTTATTGTAGGTTAGCAGGAGAATTTCAAAGTATGCGAGAAGTAAAGGAGAGCGGGCTACCGTGTCTACGCTACTATTTATATTCTTCAATAGAGTAGGACGAGTTTGGGCTAGATTTAGATGGTTGGATGGAGAGAGACAGGAGCATGAAGGAAGGAATGAAATGAAGAGTACAGAGGAATTTTGTAGGCTTAACTCACATTGGTTTCGAAAGAAAGCTCTTCACTGGACTTTCTATATAGAAAGTCCAGTGAAGTCTTTATATAAAGAGAGATAAATACATATAATAGCACGGTTAAAACTTTAGTATTACTAATATTATGACTCGACGATGACTACGATGACGGTTTTTTGTTGTTTAGCAAAAGAGTTAGTTTCATAAACGGTTATAAATCAACTATCGGTGAAGGGTATTTGAAAACAGAGAGGGACTCAGATGAAGCAGAGAGAAGGAAAAGTCCAACAGAAAGTTCTGGCTAGCCAGCTGTAAGCATAAAGCTGTGCCGAGCAATATTATTATGAGGAAAATCTAAAGAGGTTATATAATGAAGAGAGAGAAAAAAAATCTCTCGAGTGGTTCATAATATTTAGATAGAGCTTAATGGTCCTGTTTCTCTACGCAGTCAGTCTTTACTACTGTTTTTTTTGCTGAGAGTTGACAACTACGTACATAGAATGTAGGCTACACACATTTTTTACTTGACTTTATGTACGCGTTTATGTAATAATATAAATTGCTTTGGTCATTTTCCTTTAGACTCGCCTCCTTGGTTTTCGTTTTGCTCGAGTGAAAAATGAAGACAGCGACAGGAACCGTGCTCAACGTTAGTATAATGTCTAGCAGTAGTAGAGTTTACAAAACATTATGAAGAAAAAACTCTTCAATTTCAGCTGTTTGAAATAAGCACAACTGAAATTGTAGCTTAAATGTCAGCAGAAAATAATAATATTAGACATTAGAACGCTTTGAGAAAAATGCGAAGCTTATTCTTCAAATAATATTTTGCGAAAGAAACAAAAATGGTTCAGAAAAAAAAACAATTTATATATTTCTCCAAGATTATTAAATATGTATGCAAATGGTAGGATAATATGTTTGTTTACATTGAGAAGAAAAGGCAGCTTGGAAATGACGGAAATTATATGCTATATCTTGAAGTGTGTCGTGCCACCCAACTACTATACAGCGGCGCTCTTTTTTTTTTAAAAAAATTTCACAGTGGTTGAGTTAGTTGCTGGCTGGCTTTCTTTCAGAATACTTGACCGACACACCATGTGATTGCATTGATGTTGCGTTGTTCCCGTCTTCCTTTCTTCACTGATGGTTTTCTTTTCTTCTCCTTACCAGATGGTCTATGCATGTCTCTTGGCTACTTTGCCACACGCAAGGCCGGCGTTTATAAAGGTGTGTGTATGTCTCACAATAATGCAACTTTTGTATTTTGTACCCGTATACGTATATGCATAATATATACCTATACAACATCTAGCAGTATAAAACCATTTCATCAGATAAAATAACACATTGTACTATAGAAATGCAGTGAAAAAGGAGTGGACTTGAACGCGAATGAATAAATACACAATGCATTGTTCCTTAGAAAATAGCATTCAATTAAATTGTAGTCCTCCTTTCATTTTTCTATTCTTATTCTTGCCTAGAAACTAGTGGTGTTTCTGTGATGCCCACCTTCAAATGGCGGTGTACATTGGTATATTATATTTTCTCTTTCTTTTTACCACGTTGCGTTTTAGAAACATTTTTGTGCTTTTCTTTCGCATACACACATGATAATAGTAATAATAGTTGGAGTAGACGTTTTTGTTTAGATGTATAGATCGAATGGCTGAAAAAACGGTTTACATCACGCGTTTTATTATTATTATTCCCGTTTTATTCTTGGGTGGAAAAACAACTTTGATCCTAGTGGAACTACTATTTCTTCACATAATATTATTTTGAACGTTTTATTTATCTGCATGTTAGTCTATTTGAAAGATAATGATGAATGGGCTGCTCTAGCTGACTGACTGAAATGACTATATAGTAGCTCCACAGCTCCAGACAGTACAGTATAGTAGAGAGCCTATTTTTCGCTAACACGATCGTCAACAACAACAAAAAAATGCTTCTTATTCTCTTGCTCCCGTTTCTGTGCATATTGAATGATCGTCAAGTAGCGGGGAGTAGCAGTGAAGGAGAAAAAGTAGTTGTTTTTCAACGAATCGATCAAGTGAAACAGAAGCTGTTTTAGTAGTAGTAGTTGGGAAAGAAGAAAAAAAGATAAGAGGAACAACGAGATGCACTGAACACTGACTGAACCCTTTTCAACGCAAGACTACTACTGGCATTACGTTGTTTGTTTCTGCTCTACTGCTGCCGCTATTGTTGTCCCTATTTTTATTGAGCTCCTCCGGTAGTTACGTACTCTGTCTTCGGAAATGTTGCAATAAAAAATAAAGCTTGAGAGAAAAATCTACTAAAATAAAATATATGCTAGTACAACCCATAAATATTTGAAGTGCGATAACAATAAAAGAAATTTTGCTTATTTTTTTTCAACTCCTTGTAAAAATAAAAGTATATTTCTAGGTGTTCACTCTGATGCTCTGCCACCTCTTCCTTCCTCACATTTTCTTCACCTGCACTCCCATTTCCTGTTTCCCTTCATTGCCTCACTGCCATCATTGCTGCTTCACTCATTCATCAAAGACAGTCTCTTTCCCATGTTTACTTTACCCTACATTTATTTCCTTCAAAACTATGACTTTAACTCATCAACTTTTTACTCGTGTGTGGTGTCTTGTTCTTTTAATGCCTAGCTTTCACTCCTCTCTCGTCATATCATATTGTGACTTCTCTACAAGTATTGTACGGTGTTCCGTCTGGTGAACAAAAGTATAAAAGAACATTTATTAGGCATATATTTTTGCTAGTATCTAGTTTTGGAGCGGTAGCCGTTTTGAATGATAGGAAAAAACAAGCGTTATTTCTCACCATCATTGCACAGAGGGGGTAGATTTTGTTGTGCGAAGAGTTTGTTCACAATGATGTGAACTACTTAGCCCACATTTGTCCATTTAAGTAGGTAAACTGTGTAGTTATGGATAGTGATGTGTTTTCCTGTTTTCTGAGATAACGAGCGGGTGTACTCGGTGTACTAATAATAGAAATGATGAATCATCATCGATGATCATGAAATGAGAACAACGTGCAAGAATTCATCTTTATTATCGTTTTATTTTCGCCGAGTGAAGACATGTTACCGACCTCAAGATGAGAAGCATTACAAAAGCTAGTGATACGCTATGTATATATGAACATACTGTCAATTTGTACAGTAGCTTACAAAAGGGGCCAAAACTACATTTAGAAAAAAGTTTACAAATATTATAAGAGAACTTTACTACAAGAATAAAAGGAGGTCATATGTACAAAAACTTGAATTTCGTAGGCGTATTATTATCAAGTGTATGTTATGCACACAGTGAATCTGCATTGTCAAAGATTACATAAATTTGGCAGATGCAAAAGTTTGCAAAATGCGGAAGACGAGCGGAAAAGGTCGATATATTGTGACGTGATCCCTATGAGCTACTTTATCCAAAGAAAAAGTCTTTTCCTGGATGATCCAGTGCAAGCTTTTGTACTCTAACAAGGAAGTAAAATGGTGCTAGCTACATTTATCTGATACTGGTTTTTGTCCTGCAATAAGAAAGAAAGCCACGTCATGTGTTGGTTGTACCGTTGGGCGTTGTGTGCTTTTGAGCAGTATCTATCTGGAGAATACGGTTGAATTGTTCTCCCTTTGAGCATAATACGAACACTTCCGTTTTCTATATGTACGCATCAGAATAGTTTTGTATCGTTTATTTGGAAACAGTAAAGTCCCAAAAAAGGAACATTTCGTTTTGGCCAGTTTACTGTGTTAGTGACACTGAACGCATAAACGGACATTCCGCCCATTACAAAACATGGACCGTGTATGATCATTGAACTACGACACAGAGGGTTTGACATTTCCAACCGTTTGAAATAAAGATGTCAACAGCCTTGTGTTAATTATTACATTTTCCTCTAAAAAGTTTTTTTTTTAATATTTAGAAAAGTTAAAGAGAGAATCAGAGGAAAGAGAATGGAGCAAAAACTGCTTTGTCACAGAGAAGTGAATATTAGGCAATAGGTCTCTTGAGCTGTCGCCATTTCCTGTTATTTCTGAGAGTACTAAAATATGTACTACCTTGATGTGCATGGATGTTTGGAAAAAATGCTGAAAGGTTGATTGAGTTATTATCGTCTGGATATTTTTTATAATATTTATAAAGTTCTACAGGACATTTGAACAACCAATAACAAGCTTTTTGGTGCAAAAATGAAGTATGTATTAAGATGCATATTTCATATTTTTATTAGTCTATCACTGAAAACGGGAGATAATGATATTTGCACATTCTTATGCAAATAGCATGTCTAGACTGTATAGTAGTAGTATTTTGATTCAATGCATGCATTCTAATAAGGTTTCGTAACTGTAAGAGCCGAATTAGTTGCACAGAAAGTCTGGTATGGTATTGTGAAAGCCATGATGTTATCAATGCCGAGAATAATGGTGGTTTGGAAGCTTTATCAATGTTGATGATGGAAATGGTGGTAAGTAAACAAATGTTGACAGTTTGCATAATAAATTCTGTTGAAGTTGAAGAGTATGGTTAGACTCAGACTCAGAGATACTTTTATGCTAGCGATTTTGTTGAGAGATAGTACTTGACTTGATTACATATTTACCGTCAATGAATGTTGACTGACTGACTCAGTCAGTAAAGTTTATCTTTAAGCAGTTTAAGTTCCATTAGTGTTCTCATCAATTCCGTTAGGCTATTGCGTATTTACTTTGACATCCGTCTCATCATAGTAATATGGTGCTATTCAGTCTGACGGAGTCGGAGACCGACTGTGATGATGACGAAAGCTTCAAACAGAAACCATTACTGTGCGGCAAAACTTGGATATTCGTTTGACAAATCCGAAAAAAAAGAAGTAATGTAATTGGCTTTCACCAGAATATCATCATCTTAAGAGTATTGCTGACATGCAGTTGAAGGCTGTATCAGTACCAATAAAGTAAATTACTTTTCAAATATATTGGTTATCCTAGTTATTGAACTGACAGGGGATTCCCAAAGCTTAACTGCATACTTCTTTTTAAATCACATCATTTTTCTAAAAGTTCGGCAGTCGCTCATGTATGTTCCCGAATTTCGCTATTATGAAGTGGAATTTCTTTGAAGATTTGAATAGCAGCATTTTGTCTTGTGCATAAAAATCTCTCAGTTAAATTTCACTCTTTTGATTTGTTGGTTGTTTTGTTGTTTATCAGCCAGAGAGAATGTAAGTACACAAAAATTGCTTTTAGCAGTACTAACTAAATGAGATGAATTAGGTAATGGGTTGATATTTGGCATACGCCTTCGGTATCCATTGTAAATTGCAAAATGTTTGTGTTTTTGCACAAGGCAAAACAATTTTTTTGCAAGTAGAAGAAAAAATTATTGTAATTAAAACGCGTTGTAAAAAATTACATTTTCCTTGCTTGTACATCTTGATTAGAATATAATACTATTATTATGATATAACCACCTTTTTTGTTAGTATGAAAATCCTAATATGAAGTTATGTAGTTAAATGAGAAAAATTAATGCGCATTCATACGATTCTCTATACACATATTATGCACTGCATATTCATATATGCATCTAGCTAGCAAGGATTAAAATTAATAATAATTTTGTAGTATTGTTTGCATACACGCGCGATTCGGTACTACAAAACAATCTAGCGAGTCCAATTCTGTCGGTTAACTTCCTCTCTCATTTAATTTTAGCTTTATCAAAAACCGGTCTCTTGGCGAATACGATTTTTTATTTACATGTGCAAATACACACAAACACATGCACAAAACATTGTTGTTTGTTATTGTTCCCGAACAAGCACCCTTTTTATTGCTCCCGTCTCCACCACCACTCCATCTAAAAAAGATAAGAATCGATGTATGTCTAAATACTACTTTTAGTAAATTTGCGTTCAAGTACTACATGCACTTAGTTCATTTATGTATTGCATTCTGCACATTGTATGCACTATACACATATGTATTCGTTGTGCTTCTTTTCTCCTTCACTCGTTCCTTTTTTCATTCTCTTCTTAAGTCTCGCTAGTTTTCTCATTTGTTTACTCTCCCTCTCTGGAAAACAGTAATAATAGAAAGGAAAAACATCGTTTTTTTCCTATTTTTTCAACTTGCATAATATTATGTTTACGAGGAGAAAAACTTGAGGAAAGACGAAAATAAAAGGCTGGAAAGAAAGTCAAGTAGATGAATGAAATGAATGAATGAATTATGTTACAACAATACACAATGTTAGATACGTGCTTATTTGCCAACAAATGCTTTCTTTTTCTTTTAAGACATTAGAAAACGAGTAAAAAACAGTACATACATGATCCAGACTGAAATAGTATCTTGTATGCGAACATGCATGCTTGGAATATCTTAGAATACTTGGAATATATGGGTAAGTATGTAGCACGTTTTGTGCGAGAAAAGTTTGAACTATATGCATGCATAATGGGGCTATAGGTATTTATTTTTTAGTGATTTCGATCAACCTAATGGCTATTTCATGTTGAATGTCCACAATTGCATTTTGCAAACAAACACGATAGGCACGTAGTATTTTTGTAACAAGCTTGTTTGCTTACATCAGTAGAGGCGCTCACTGGAAAAGGAAAATACAAGGCGGCTAATAATGTTGTTGGTAGCTATTTATATACCTTGCCCCTACCCAATATATACAAGTTTGCGTATTTACTTATTCAAGTGAAGTGGTTTAGGAACTTCCAAACTGTTTGTACATGTTATTGTGATGAGTTACGTAGGTCTTGCAATGCTATTTTATAGATTACAGGGCTGATAAGCTTAATATGTGTCAAGTTTTGTTGGAGAACGGCAATTTATCTTTGTTGATTTAGACCGGTACAATTCTGGTGACGCCTGTTACAAATGATGATTGCATATGACCGAACTTAGTGGAGGTCGACGTTACGAAAGCGTACAATTTTTCATATTATTAAATTGAAGATATTATGCAGAAACTTTTTTCGAGAAGAATGGAAAGGAAACACATTTTAATTTGGCAAATCAAATAGGGCTTCATTGATATTAGAAAATGTAGGCGTTTATTGGAATTTACCACATTTTGCCTTCCCTAAAGTAAAGCATTGTGCAGTAATATGAGTTCCTAAATCTCCCTCGAGCGCCAATGCAAGAAAATGGAGTTGGTGAAAAAAATACGGGTAGAAAGTATAGTTATGAAATGAAGTAAGAAGTAGCTCACTTCTCCAAACTAATATTCGGTTTGGCTTCAAAAACTCAAAAATGAAAAGAAAGTTTGATAAAATGCGTGGGCTGAATTATAAAATTTAAATAAAATTGCTTTGCTGCTTTTGCCAGATAATAGTAATAACAAATTCGACGGAATGATAAGATGAACAGGTAAATTGCCTTTGGCTTCGTTTCCATTATTTGAAAAATTCACACATTCAATTTTATTGTGCAGGTAAGGTAAAATGGTGGTAAGGCGAACAAAGTTGTCTACAAGGAAGCCAAAATTACTCACACCAGTGTGCGTAAAATTTGATTTCCTTTTTCCATTTTTATTCCGAAAAGAATCTAACGGATTAAACTGTAATATTTGAAGTAGTTTATTACAAGTATGTGCCAGGAGACTGCTACTTTTAATAAAACTGAAGAGAAAATAATAACCAAAGGCAGGAAATCGTTACTTTTCTCTCTACTTTTTGAAAAAAATGAACATACATATCACCTTTACCTACGTAATATTACTCAACTAAAAGAAAGATAAATTTGTTCTGTTCAATATTATCTCTGTAGCTCATCCTTTACTTTTTTCTAACGTCAGCCAGTCACTCACTTTTCCTATTACGTTGTCAGTTCAGCTTATCAACTTTGTATAATCGTTGCATAAAATATATTACCAGTTTTCTCTCTTGTTTTCTTTTTTTTTGCAATTTTTACCTCACAACTGCTTGCACGTGCTACAAAAATATTCTCGTTGGATGAGAGATTTGCCCTTTCTCTCAAATCATTTTCAATTCGCTTGAAGTGTTCGCTAGATCAGATATGATGTTTTTTACTCTATAGTTATAGCTGATAGATATGTATTTTCTGGGAGTTAACTTGTCAGACTAATAGTTATGTAACAGGCGCGTGAAGTATTTCTTTTCATGCATTTATCCCATAGAGTCAGTTTAGTTATTTAGTTAAGCAGTAGAAGCGAACCAGACAGTTTTTACTAGGGATATTCTATATAGTGCCACACTGCACCATATTATTTATACACCAGGAAGAGTCAATAGTAGTTTTGACGCTCCATTGGAAAATGAGCTATTTTCACCCTGAAGGAAGTGAAAGCAGCAGAGAAGTGAGTGAGGTCTGGATGGTGTGATCCTAAAGTAAACTATATCGGTTATGCCTGAGTGCACTGGGAAATGTGATATCTGCATTGTAAATGATACAAAACGCATTTTGAATGTACTTCTTGGAATACTGATGATGATGATGATCATGTCGATGACGGTGCTTTTGTGCAGAAAAGTACAGTGTAAAACTACATGACTTGCGTGTGCTTGCATGCTTGGCTGACTCTAAAGCTTGCTTGCTTTTTGTGCATGGAAATGTACACACAAAAGAATCTTTCAGTGGATCTAATAAGGTTATTTCATCTCTGTTGCTTCATATTTAACAAAGGTACCTAATGTACATAGGTATATCATGTCCATAGCCATTATTACAAACCGTTGCATTATCTAGACAGACATTCAGTATTCTCACTTCTCAAGTTACAATGAGTAAATAAACTTTCGGATGACGAATATATCACAATATCATATTTAGCAAACATCCTTATTCCGTTTCCTCTTCAATTTCACTATTCTTTGTGTCGTGAAAAGTAGTAATGTTACAATCACATGGCCACACAGCAGTTTCGAGACTTCCTTTTGGATTCATTTCAGCGTGGGGCGATGGAAATGACGCACGCACTTGGTCCAGAGTCCACACTCGATGACTAAAGTGACAAGTGTTTTTTCTAGAATACTCAATGTTGTTTATTTAGCAATAGGAGAAAAATAAATTCGGACCTCTTTACAATTATGATTACAAACTATGAAATAAACTATTGTTCACAACTTTACTCACTTTTGATTCAAATTTATACGTGCCAGTTATTTTTGTAACCCAAATCTTTTTCCATTTTACCTTTTTGACAACAAAACTTTCATATGTGCACTACTTAGCATTCAATACTAATGTAGGAAGCATGGTTTACATTCATTTAAATTGGTGACAAAGAATCGAGGTGAAATCTACAATTTATTTATCAAATTGTTCAAGGTAAAAGCAAATTGAGTAATCAAAAAGTAAGTAATATGGATTCAAGGGACAAAATAATCTGCTCATATTCTAAAGCAATGCTTGATTGAGGTCGTTTTCAATTTGCTGCCACATTACAATACATATTTATATTATTAAAATGTTTTTACCAATGAATATGACAATTCTCAGAATTTGTACATGTATTTATCAATAACGAAATTCGTTAACGCGTAAAAAGTTTACTAGTTTGAAAACATAGCTGGACAAATTGAAAGTCAGAATATGTATTGATAAAATTTTGAAGCAGACAAAAACTCAAACAGAGCATTTACTGACAGACCAGCAAGAGAGAAAAGCATAGGAAGATAAAATAGTAATTTTGATATAACATACTTGGCTTCAACAATAATACCAAATTTGAGTAATTTCCACAAGTAATATAGAACAAAAAAGTTGCATGCATTGAATTAAATTAATTGGCACTCAGCACAGTTTTCAGTGTGTGTTCACATTAATGTATAGTACCAGTACCTAGATATTTACAAACTGGTCATAAATTCCAATGTATCATGATCTTTAATTTTATTAATATTATTAAATTACTACGCATTGTCAAGTATTTCTCATTGGCTGAGCTACAAAGAGAATGGTGTTGAAGTGAGCATGGGAAGAAATAAATTGCTTAGTAGAGCCAAATGTTTTCTATTTTCTAGAATATTATGATTTTTCTAAAAGGGCTATAAAGGGATAGAAAATTTCAAAGACTCGAATAAAGTATACGTACGCAAAAACGTTATTGCTATCATCAGAGCAAAAGTAGTGTCCAAGCTTCTCCCATATTTCTTCATTTTTACTTTTGCACATTTATCATGTGAAAATGAGAGAGTGAGAATTGCCATCAATTCTGAGAAATTGCTTGGATGATGAATATCCTTTTACTGAAGTTATGGAACGCTACTGGCTATACAATTTTGTGCACAAGCTGACTAAGATAAGTTGTAATAATAATAAAATGCTGTACATATTCTCTTCCATTATCCAAACACTACATGGGTGTAAGTAGAATATTTATAGTCACAATATGTGTACTATTCACCATTACTGCCATGACTGTGTACGAAAATCATCTGAAAGAATGTTCGCAAGAGAAAGTCAAACGCCAACTTTCTCTCTTTTCTTCTTCCTCTTTCTTCAAAATGATCCCATTTTCTAAGCAATTTTCAAGAATCATGTAGCGTATAATGGAAGGAAAGACAAAGGAGCTGAGGCTCACTAACAACACCAAATACCATCAACGGCAGCCTTGAACATCCATCCATCCATGCATCCAAGCACACAAAAGCAGAAGGAAGACACAAATACTATAAAAAGACTCCATAAGAGTTTTGGTTACTGAATTGGATTTCTTTTTACCATGTTTTCCTCAACCTAAAGGGACCAGTGGTGTAAGTACAGAGTTGATTCGCAATCCTTTCTTATTTCAAGTAAGAGCCCCATTAAGCCGTGGCACGAGTGTCGTAAACAACACTTAGACAATGAAAATCTTTTCCCATAAATTGTACCCATATGCATGCAAAGAAACATAATGCTAGACAAGGGCTTTCACTTTATAGGGATGATGGGATGATGATGATAATAATGTTGACTATCTACATGTGAAAGTGCAAACTTGGAAAATGACTACCTACCTATGAAAAATTGTAAAACGAGTAATTTACCGCTTCATACGGATAAATATATATACGATAATGTACCAATGTACGTACATAATAGGCACATGTCTTTAAGCTTGAAAATGTTACAAACGAGAAGGCCCAAAAGAAGCAAAATGGTTTACCAATTTTCCCTCAGTGGAAAGGTCACACATTTCCTTTTTATGACTAAAATACTTACTTGGCTTTTCTTAAAATGCCATCATAACCTGTTTATTGTAGGGCAGATTATAACAAATATAGGCAATTTGTTTTACAGTGTGCCTTTTGTTATAATGCAATGATAGCCCTTATAGAAACGATACAAAAGAATGCAGAAATTCCAGGGTTGGTGACCTGAACCTCAGAAATGTTGCTGGTGCGTGTATAATATTGTTGTAGCAGTTGAGCAATTTGTAGTATTACCTCCAATTAGAAAAGTTCATAGATGCATAGTATTTTGCGTAAATGATGAAACAGTACGAAGCATCTTGGAAACAATTCTACATGTAGGTAGGTACTAAAAAATTTCTTTCGGCTTTTGTTTGTTTGTTGGCATCATCCTAAATGTATGTATGTAAATATGTAACATATACATACACAATATGTGCAATACATATAAAATAGATTGCGTTTTGTGTTGAGTAGAAATCGCCCTCTTGAACTTTCTATTAATGCTGTTTCCTTAATGGTAATTCGTGCACTTTCGCAGAATTCTGGGCTTGATAGGCATTATGGTACGCATCTACAATACAGTAAATATAGTATAATGGATCGTCCTTTTTCACGATAAAAGTTACAAGCATTTGCTGTATTTCAGAGCGAAAACAGATTTTAAAGGTGTATAGTTTAAGAACAATTTCAGCCACGTTTTAACGGTACCTACGAGAATATGCGTTCAAGAAAATGTATCTACAGTCATAAAACTATTGTGAAAAGTGGTGGAGCAGCAGTCAGTAGTTTCAATAAGCGATGGGGGTTATTTTATAGTTCCCGTTTTCGTACTACCCACAATGTTCAACTCAGCCCATTTTACCCACATAGTTTGACTCTAGTTTTGAATGTAGTTGGGAATGGCATTGCTCCAATAAATTGATTATATCGCTCCTCAGATCCCATAAATTACATGACGCACCACGGTAGCCACCATTTTCCTTCTGTTCTTTCATTTTCTCCACTTTCATTCAACCACTTAGACTACTTTCATCGTCTTCTTGGTCGTCGTAGATAACTTGTGGAATCAAATATCAAATGAAACAATATACAAAGTTACCATTCCGTATAGAACAACAAAAGATAAAAGTAAAACTTTTGTGCAATAATGACATTCATCTGGTTGTACAAAATCAATCCGTTTTTTTTAAATCAGTTGAAAAATAAATTTTGTATTGAGTGACTTTGAGGATATAGGTTAGAGATGTAGCAACTGCATTGATTTATAAAATGTGTTCACATAAAGAGTTTGCATTTTATAAGCTTGAATTTAAATATTGTATTTTTTTGTGAAATGCTAAAAATAAAAGAAAAAAACTTGCTGTATAGTTGACTAATGGATAGTAAAAGGAAGAGAACGTATTCTATATTATACGAAACACATTTTTAATAGACTTAGCGCTCATNTATTTTTTTGTGAAATGCTAAAAATAAAAGAAAAAAACTTGCTGTATAGTTGACTAATGGATAGTAAAAGGAAGAGAACGTATTCTATATTATACGAAACACATTTTTAATAGACTTAGCGCTCATATAACTCGTAGTAAATATTTCCGGCAAGTCGCAAGGCTAGTAAAAACCAAACTTGGCGGAAGCAGGCCATAACCAGTGAACCAAATTTTCTCGCTCAACTGACTTGCTCCTATTGGCTATTGGTATGCTATAAACCCATGCAAGTTGTGGTGAGCAGGTTCGTTGAGACTTGTAGAAAGTCGTACAAAGAAATATAGTGAAACCATCCATCCAGCAATAGAAGAAAAATTCAAAAGAAGAATGCTATGTATATATTGTCACCGTACTCTTACAATTAGAATACTATTCAAAATAGGTACAACTTAAACTAGAAGACTTATAATCTACATACATGAGTTAAATGGTAGTGGCTTATTTGATACGCCACAATATGTACCTATGCAAAGTATGCCAACCAACCGATATGAATGGACTAATGTATGCATGCATCTTTGAGCTCAGTAAATTCATTTTTTTAAAGTTCCTATCTGCATAAGTCTTGTGGATAAAAGGCTACGGGCAAAAAAGTGGAGCCGTGCAAAAATTTTATTCTAGATTTTCTCTCTTTTTTTCTTTTCCATTGCCTGCAAGATATGAACATAAAAAATGCAAGGAGATGCTCACTTGCTTACAACCAATCTATAACAATGATTCAGAAGCCACCCATTCTCAATCACCAATGTAAGGAGTTTAGGATGAAGTGACATTAACTAGTTTCAAGTAAGCATAACTTTTCCGCAAGATTGAAAGACTCTCTTCAAGATTCAACATGCAGTAAATATTTCAGGTAACGTATTATTCGATGTTTGTTTCTAAAAATGGTCGAAATTTAAATTAAAAATTAATTAATTTAAATGCCATAGACTTGGGTCGCAAGTGGGAGAACATTTCAACATACTGCACTATTAATTCAAGTTAAAAATATACATCGGCTTTGGATTTAAAAACAGTATCCATTGTATTTGTAAATTGTATTTACATTGCAAAATAAGTAAAAAAATGTTCAACCAGTCGTTATTTGAGCGAATGTTTGTCTGCATTAATCTAATAAATTCACATTTTTATCAATATTTTTTATTCAAGCATTGGAAGGAAAGGCTGTTTGGAGAAGTCTTTGCAAGTATAAACTTGCACGTAATACACAGATGTTGTACATGAGAGGTAACCTATTTCTCTACACTTGCATTCCTCCAAAGGTCACGAAGTGCTTGTTTTGACTGCTTGTTTACACAGAACAATCTTTAAATTCGCACATTTTCATTCAAAAATACAATTTGCTTAAGTACATAATATGTAGGTAAACTAAGCTTTTCATAGTATACAGTTTTGTACTCTAAACTGAGTTTTGTGCCAAAAATGAAATAAAAGTAAAATGCTCCAGCAAATATTTCAAGTAGGAAAAGTTCAATGTGTAGATACACCTATATGGAACATCAATAGCTTATACAAAGGAATTGCTGAAGGATTGGAAATAGAATCGTACAAAATATCCGCTTTCCATCATTTGCTAGTTCCATACTAGCTCTCTTGTATTCACTCATCTATCTTTGTGGAAAAAATACTGAACAAATCAAGTCAAGAGCTAGTATTACATCGTTCACGCGAGGGATGAATAAAATATCCTCGTTCCTTTGCCACTCGGATTCAATTGCCGGATGTTTGGAAGCAGAGGCTTCTTGTTTATACGTACTCCACATAGTACGTATAATGTAGGTGCATAAATTTGCATAGTATGTACTACGTACATATGTATAATAGTAACCTTTTTTCATATACTTCTATCCTAATGATCATCACTCCCACTTCTTCATGTACTCTTAGAAATGCGTCTGGTACGCTGTTTCTAACAGTTTTAATACGATATATGCTGTAGAAAAATAAAATTTAGAGAAGAAAAGGAAAGCATACAAATGGTTTCGTAAGAAAATGTTTTTTTTTTGAATTTCGTGTACAGTGAGAATAAAAGTAGAATTGCCAATCGAAAAAGAAAAACGAGGACAAACTGAAGGTTGCAAAAACACTCTTCCTCATAGAAAAAAAGGGAAGAGGAAGCATAACAAGAGAAAAGGGTCATGCTGTTATTCTGAATACGTACGATATGTAAACTTAGGCATATATCTTTTCATACTTTTGAACCACTTGGGCCGTGTAAACTTTGACAATGCATACGTGTTGAGTTTGTTCAAAGATTCCAAAAGGCATCTTATAGATAAGCGAAAAAATAAGTGGGGACAAAAAGTTTCCCCATTGAGTAGCAAAGGCTTGGCTGTCACAGAACAACCAAATCTCTTTGAGTATAGGTAATCGAATGGCTGGTGACTGGATGATTGTAAGATGTGCGTGCGTGCCTGGTCTGAACTCGAGTGAATACTACCATCCTTTCATTCAAACGTATATAAATGTTACTGAAAGGGAATCAATGTATATCTAATGTCTTTGGGGTGCTGTGGGATGTGTGGATCAAAGCATTAGTTGCGCAATAGATATTCATATGCCTATAATTTGTACTACATAAGATAAGGCGGAAGCGGAAATAAACACTGGATACCATTGTCAATTTTCTTTAGGTCAAATCTCCAAAATATATCAGCCACTCAAACGCTAAACAGTTGGGATCAAACGTCTTTGGTAACTGCTTCCAATGATTTTCTTCAAGGTCTCTGAACTTCCCGCTATTGTTCCTCTAATTGTACTCTAGGTTGAAAGTATTGCTGGTGAGCTGAAGTTTTGATGCACCTTTGATATTCCCATCCAATGATAAAGGTTTGAACAAATATAGTTACAAAATGTTACTTCAATTTTTACTCTGATGCTAAAAAAATATTGTATTTGCCTCTGAAAAATGCTCAAGTAAGACAATCCTCTGGGTATGAAAAGAAGCGTCTTTACTAATAATTCATAGCTAGTATTTGTTCCAGAAAAAAAAACAAAAAAAAATAATTTTTGGACTCCTTACTTATTATTCGTGTGAAACAAGTATTAAGTGATTGGCAAAAATAGTAGAGATCATCCAAGGGTGCGCAGACAAGAGAGGAGTGTGTGTGAAAAAGGCTACAAGAATGAAGAAAGTACCTCGGTTATTCGAATAGTAGTATTGTACTATTCCATAAGTTATGTTCTATACTTATATCATTCTATGTTGCAAATCAATATTCTAGGATTCTGTCAATAAATTATGTGTATACCCTTGAGAAATTCATAGTGAACCTTTTCTGAAATTTCCATCAAAGCGGCTATAAAAGAAAAAAAAGTGCGTGTTTCAAACGTCCATTACATTCCCGTTCTGGTCTACTAGCAACAAGGCAAAAAAAATCCTCCCACGACTTCCTACTCACCATCACTCACTCTTTCATAGAGTGCATGGAAGTGTGTGACACTGGGAATGGACGCGCATTGCCCCTAGCGTAAAAGGCCCTCGCAAAATTATATTGGAAACTATGAAAGGATTCCAGGAAAACACCCAAGCGGAAGACGATGGGACGCTTTGGTAGACTGACTGAGTGGGTTTCGTCCTTTCTCTCAAAACCTCTGAATGTATTACCACCGTCGGGTGCACATGGACTTAACTTATTTCCCAAAAAAGGAATGAAATCGCGCAATAACGACTTGCTATTGTGGAAATGGATGGATGAAAGAGATAAAAGGTAGTGCTGTTTGCAAATATTCCTAAGGGCATCATCATTTCCAAGCAGTAGCAGAAGTGCTAATGTTGGTGTGCAAAAATGAATCCAATACTACATAGCTACCAGCAAGCAGCATACCTCCCAAGATTTACTCACACGTTACCAGTTTCTGCTCGAATTTGAAGGAAAGCTGAGGGATTATTGGGTGACCCGGGATTACTTTTATATGGCAATGCACACATCACATCGAGTGTTGGGAGAGATTTCTTTGTGTTTCCAGCAGCATCATACTCGTTTTACTTTCACTCCAAATACGGTTACAGCAGCAGACCACTAATATATTAAAAAGTAAAATTATGTGATAGTCTACACTTTTGTGTAGGAAAATAGTTGGAAGAATGGTGGTAATGTTATGTCACAGGGAAAATTCATGGATGAAGCAAATGCAGAATCAACTCATCCAACACGAACAAAACAGTCGACCACTACCATCACCCCTACCACTGTACTACTTTGTATGTACTGGTTTGGTTGTTGATGCAAATATAAGATTTCTTCTACCTCCTAACAAACTAAGCATGTTTACTTGCTCTTTTGCTTAAAGCAAGGTGTGCCTACCCAGCTGTATTTCCTTGTCAGTATTCGGGAAGTAATTTATCATTTGCTTGCTTACTACAACTGCAACCGCCACCGCAGCCGACACGTCCTCTGTCTACAATTCATATTTGCAAGTATATCATGTAAACTAAGTAATCATTCTGCTCCAGTAGCAGGAGAAATGTGGCAGTGGCAAGCAGTATGTATGGTGCTCTGGTGACAACATAAACCAGTTTATCCTGAAACTCATGTGGACGGACGTACACACACACATGAACACACTTGGACATTTTGGTATATTGTAATCATCATTATTATTATTATTTTCCTTTGCGTATTTAGTTTACCAAGTTATGTAATGTTCCTTTACATTTTATTTGGTGAAATTTGCGTTGTCATTTTGGTGTGGTTCAAGAAGCGACTAGGAAATTTCTTGACTGTGTAAGCAAATATTGATTTAAAGGATATTATGAGATTTTACTGCGCTTCCTGTTTGCCTGCAAAAGAAAGTTCCGCCGGCAACCGGAGTACATTATTATAAGCGTGTAATTTTGCGATTGCCATATCCATCATTAAGAAAGACAGAGTCAATTCCTTTAACGGCTCTCTGAACACGTTCTAGAAGTAATAAATGAAATCTTTGAAAAACACACGTTGCAAGTTCTGTACACACAGTGCTAAAGGGGATTATCGATTCGGTAGTACATACAGCTAATGCAATAATAACATTTTATCATTTTTACAAGTTAAAACCAATCGGTAAAGAAACTTGTAGACCTATGTATGGGCGAATGAAAATAAAATGTACAATTACTATACTAGAATTTCTAAACACCCTAATATCCACAACACTTTGACTCTTTTAAGATGGTAATAAATAAAGTAATTATAATGTATTACACCCCCAAAGTGACAAAATAATATCTGAAAATAAACAAACATGACTTGTCAAATTAAATTAATACAAAATATTACGAAGGAAAATTATAATGTTATTTTTAAACGTTTTATTATTTTCCTTGAGGTTACTTTAACGTGCCATTCTCAAAGAGAACTAGTTTTCCCCACCTCAGCATTAACGTACTGAAAAGTATTATAATATGTGCATGCCCATTGTCGTAATTTGACTTGATTCAAAGAGAAACAACATTCATACACTTTGGCTTTCTATTAGAATGCTGTCAGCTCCGGAGCAATTTTTTTCAGTTCTCTTTACCCCTTGTAATATTCCAAGTCTTCAAACCAGTGCCGTTTAAAATCATTTAGGAAAGGACGGATTTACTTTAGCATTATTTGACAAGTAAATGCATTTTAATCCCCACCGCTGTCAGAAGAAAAGAATACTATGCAAAAAGTCAATATCACTTTATCTCATTTCCATCATACTATATCCATCTAGCATCCAGATTGTTTTCCCGAGATGGAATTCAGCAAGATGTCTATACTACCTACCTTACCAACTTGCCGAATGAACAGTTGGATGGATATCAACTATTTACTTAAGTCGATAATATGCTAACAAAAATATAAACCGTTTAGGTATTCTGTAAGTTTACGCAAACATAAGTGTACACACAGCTCGTAAACGACAAAATATTTGCTTCCAATTTTACATAAACGTGCACACAAAATTTTATGTGTTTGGAACTTCTTGGTGCATAATTCAACTGCTTTCTCGTGTACACTCGTTTCCCTTTTTCTACCTATGTTCTGGTTTACTGTGTCCTCATCCTTCCCTCTCTCTTTCTTACATTTTACAGCTACCCATTGTTTTTAGTACATAAAAACAATACGAGTACATGCTTAAGGGGGATTCAAGTAAATTGCCTCTGGAGCTACTCTCTTACACTTTCGTTTTGGCCTTGACGGATGAAGTTGTATTATCCAGAGGATGTACCAAGTAACAAAAAAAGATTGCAAAATTTGAGTAGATAGGTGCATACAAAATGTACACAACGTGAGTGGTAAAATAAGTAACTGTGAAAAAAATGGTGATTCACTATTCACCATTGCAGTTGACTTGACTAAAAAAGCATCTAGCATGGCTATATATATTATGCAGCGTGCATTGACTAACTAGTATACAGCATAAATGTAGTCACCATGTGTGTGTGAAGCACCATACCGTTTTGGGACTGCATACCTACCACCCGAATATCCAAAATACTTATCTTGATGCCATACGTGGTGATGATGCGGTATGTGGTAAAGAGAAAGGAAGCCCATCAACAGAATTGATATATCCTGTCAAAAGAGTCAGCTTGAAATTGGATGTGTGCTATGTGTTACATAGACAGAGCATTATACCATCGTCATCATCATCATCATCATCATTTTCCCCATACTGTAACTTTCACCGGGCGTTTTTCTTCACTTGCTCCTCACAAACTCAACTTTGTCTATTCCTCAGGAAAAAAATGCCTCGGCGCACTTTATCTCATAGATGTACAAATAGTAAATAGTTGAGAGTGAGTAGAATGCATGCATATAATCATCATCATCACTATCATCATGAAGATAATAATGTCATGAAGCTTTAGTACTCTGCCATTCGTTTGAACAGTAAATACTCTACTGCTCGCTTTCTCTTTAATGCACTGACTTGGGAGGAGAGAGTAAGTTGATGTTTTTGTTGTTGTTGTTGATGAAGCTGATGGGTTATTCCCTAAAGAACGGCACACGTGAAAAAGACAAGCAAATAGTACGTGATGCTAATGTGTTGTTGTTGACACTGCGCATACATATTATTATGATTATGCTTATGACTGTATCAAGTTGTCGTATGCTAAATTTTCTCACGACAAATAGCATGCACATTATAATATGAAAACAACAGCTCACTTCACGCTCTTTTTCGTGTGACAAACGAAAATAATATGCATACCTACACATAGACAGACATTTCAATAAGCTTTTGAGGGTTTTTGGGAAGGAAGACTTGTCGCAAAAGTGGAAGTGTGCACTGGCAGTTTCATGAACATCAACAGCATCCACTACCATCAATGCTACCATTCTTAGCATCTTATTATATTTTGTCTCTTCATATCCAAGTGATGCTCTACCATCAGCATATCATATAATTCTTAACGACGTACATATATACACGTAAAAACAAGCAAAGCAGAGTTAAAAAACGTGCGTCAAAGTTTCTACGATCCACTAGGCTAGCTCGTAGTGACTTCGCTCCTCATTCTGACAGTATCGTTATTTGTGAATTATATACTCTCGAGATAATCTAAATAAAAGGATCATCGTCCCAGAGTAAAAAAACATGCTTTA
>JAHZMZ010000078.1:0-11978 GCA_027743805.1 Lepidocyrtoides sp. E14
ATAAAATCAAGTTCATTTTTAACAATGTCGTAGGGATAACGGTATAATTCCTAATTGTTATTCTAGTGTTTTTGTGATATTATTACTCATAACTCAATACTCAACACAGAGATTCATTTATGTAAAACTTTGAAAGTTTTTTGAAAGAAACTTACTTAATTGAAAAAAGAAGCAAAATGAGCGGCCAACAAGCTAAAGCTAGTGTAGAAGTTGCGGAAGATAATATAGAACCTTCGGTACGAGATGGACAACGTATTAATAATTCAACAATGGGTCCACAGACAGTAACACTGTTCAGTAGAACTGACAGTAGTGGAGAGCATAATCATGATGACAATCGCCATGCGGGAGTGTCATCACTATTGCCAAGATCAAGTGATCCATCAGATTCACCACCTGTAGTAACCTTTCAATTAAACCTATGGCAAAGGATAATTGCAGGAAGCGGTCACATACTTAATGATCTTTGTGCGAGCTTGTGGTTTACCTATCTGTTGTTGTATATGCAGAAAGTTGTCAAGTTTAATGATAGCTACGCCGCTGGATTACTCTTCTGGGGTCAGGTGAGACTAGCTCCTTGTCGAGAGAATGCATTTTAAGAAAAGATATTAGGGACCTATTACGTTAGTATTCTTAATGGTGAAAATTGATAATTTGGACTGTAGATAGTGGATGGAATAGCAACTCCTCTTGTGGGGTATGAGACTGATCATGTCGAAAGATTGTGGCCATGCAAAAAGACGTATGGAAGATGCAAATCCTGGCATCTTCTTGGTAAATGGAAGAAAATTAGGTTTTCGACTTACAGAAAGCGTTTTTATCATTGCCAAGTGTGTTAACGGTCTTTATAAATTTGATATGCATGCTTTTTGTATTTTTAATAAATTTTTCCAGGAATTGTTCTAGTGTCAATCAGTTTTCCGTTTATTTTTTCGCCGTGCGTGGGGTACAGTTTTGACACAGACGAGTGGTCACAAGTTGCTGATTGGAAAAAAGCCGTTTATTATGCTCCATTCATAGCAATATTTCAAATTGGGTGGGCATGCGTGCAAATATCTCATCTTGCTCTTATTCCAAAGCTCACTCCTGACGACTTGGTCAGAACGGAAATTCTTGCCATAAGGTAAGGTATATCTTGAAGATGAGAAAACATTGCTTCTACTCACGCACAACTAGTGAGTTTTTGCTGCAATGATGCGCTTTCTACCTCTGCTTTCAAGTGAAACTAACTTCGAAATCATTATTTGCTAAAAAACTTTCACCGAGGAGAGGCATTGATAGGAGCAGTTTGTCATGTGATGTGTGAAACGTGAAATTTCCTATCCAGATCCTCTTTTCTTACAAACAAATACAATTAACTAGCTTTTTAAACTTTGGTTTTGTTGATAGATATGCGTGCACGGTTGGTGCCAATGTATCAGTATTCATTATGACATGGTTGTTTCTCACCGGAGGAGGAGAACACCAGCACTGTAGTGTTAGCCCTGCAGACTCTTCCAGTTTTAGTGTAAAAAATGCAATTTTTAACATGTCACATTGATTACCTGATTCTATTTCCTCCTTCTAGATTGCTTATTTTACCTGTCATTTTTTTTCATCTTGTATCTTTGCTTAGTATATCGCTATACTATCCATAGGACTAGGAGGAATTTTTTCCATACTTTTTCATATTTTCGTTGTGGAGAAATCAGATGATATCATAAAGAGGAGTATTTCAATTCTTAAAATAAATGAATCCACATCGGAAAGTATAGACAGGCAGCAGTGTGCCAACGAGAACAACGTGACTATTTCTGGAGATGGAGATCGTACTCCTAGAGCAAGGACACCATTAAAGAAACCTTCCAGAGAGGAAAGACTGAAGAGAAATAGAACTCCTACAGATCTTCGAGGACAAGGAGAAGGAGCGCGGGCTTTACTTGCCAGTGATAATGAAGAGGAAGACGATCTGACCGCAAATGCCGCTTCAACGACCACTTCTAAGACCACCGCTGATGTGAAGTTGTCAGTTGAGGTTCTGCGTCCAGTGAAGTCCTTTTCCACCAAATCTCTTAATATTGGAAAAGAAACTATGGGGGTCAAAGACTGGTTGAGTTTACCACAGTTCTACACTGTACGTACTTGTGTAATGCATCAGTCACCCAAAAATAAGGGTGCCTGGGTGCCAGTATAAAACGAACAAATAATGTCCTTAACAAAAAAAATGATGTGCGTGTTTTCTAGGTGGCATGTGTATACTTGACCACCAGAATGGCAGTCAATTTATCTCAGTCGTATATGCCTTTGTACCTGGAAACATCATTAAAAAAAGACTGTGGAGACGTAGCATTGATTCCGCTCACAATGTATTGTTCTGGATTTGCAATTTCCCTTGTGATAAAACTACTTAACAAGTACCTGGGACGACAACTATCGTATTCTATTGGTGCTGCCTTAATTATTACTGGAGCTAGTCTCATATTATTTCTGGATTTAAGTGCTACTTCAAATACCGCATGGGTCATTTATATAGTAGCCATTTTGATAGGTAACTCTAACAGTTAAAATTATCACTTCATTATTGCCTAGTTATGTTATACTGACTGCGTTATCTTAAACTTTCATTGAAAGAAAATTTCTCGCATAAAACCCTGTTCATAAAAATAAATGTTTTCACTCGTAGGAGGTGGATCATCAGCTATACTTGTAACCAGTCTTGCAATCACAGCCGATCTAATCGGCCATAATATTGAAAGTGGTGCTTTTGTCTATGGTGCTATGAGTTTCTGTGACAAGATTTCCTGTGGCTTAGCCGTTGTACTTATAAGTAACTTGAACCCGTGCAAGTAAGTTGACATATTTAAATTAAAAGTGTAAATGAATGAATGAAGAGAATGAAATGTAGTCTAACGGTCGTTATCAAACTTCCAGGGATGAGAAGGGTCAATGTGGTGGTTCAGGATCTAATGTCTTTTACCGAGACGCATTAGGTTTCTCTACTGGAGGTGAGCATTTCGATAATATATTACAAATCAGTTGAGATCCATAATATTCACAGTTTGTAATAAGCATGTGAATATTTTCTTTCGTTTCATTTAAGGATCCGCTGTAGCTGGAACAATCTTCATTGCTATACTAACTTTAATTATTATACGAAAATTTACGAGTCCTACGAATACAAATACAAATACTAATGAAACGCCTAGCTAACAAGCAAGAAACAATTTTGGTGCACAACACAAAAAAATGCAATCCAAAGATCTGTAATAAAGTACTTCCTAGGGATTTTTCAGTTATAATTTTGTTTTACGCCTTCGTTATTTTTGTAATAATGATAAAGTCAATTCTTAAATATATTTTGTCCTCAAAACCCAAATTAGTGCAATCATAACACAGTGAGACAAAGATTCATTGTTTTGTTTATTTTAATTTTCGTGCGATTGAAAAGTACAAACATTAATTGTCAAGATCATGCGTGAACCTTAATAATATTGGCAAGGCATTGCTCATTCGAATTTCAAAGCAAATATCACGGCATTGTTTTAAAAAAATCTTGGATAAATATAGAAGCCTAAGATGGTGCGTCTTTTGTTTTTAAATCTGGGAACCTTTTTTCATATTCCACGCTCGCAAAATAGACCATATGGCTAGAGGTCTCATGTAGCCAATAGCTCTGTATTGTTTTGAATGGAGAAGGGCTTCAGGAGTTTCGAATCCCATTCCAATCTTCTCATATACCGTTCTGTAGATGCCTTCCGCTGTTTTGAAACCTTCATCTATCATTTCCTACAAAAATGCCAACAAAGTTTTTCAGTTTTTACTATCGTTCGATAGTTCAAATGTTTTGATGCATAAAAAAATTTGATACAAATCTGACCTCGTTAATAAGCGTTGCTGCTAAGGCATAAGTCACCCCTGTCCAAGTTTCCTCGCTTTGAATCGTAAATGTGTCAATAGTTCCATTTGGATTCATTCCGTTCACCGCCCCCATTTCTCCATTCATGAAGTCACATACGTTTTTTGTGTAAATTGTCTGTAAAGCTTTTTTAACGTTTTCCTGTGGGAAAATGTCAGAATCATCCATACCACACATTTTGAGCCACCAGTGTCCGCATAGTTGATCAGACATTATGCTGTTCCCATGATCTCGTCCCGAGCAATCAAATTTGTAGTACTTGCCTGTCCAAAGTTTTTCATGAAACGATACTTTTCCTTTAGCTAGTGTATTTTTCAAACCACTCAGATCATCTGTCTTCCCGTCGTAGTCTTTTGATTCTTTCAACATTTCAATCATCGCAGCCAGTGATGCTAGCCATAAACTTCCACAATATGAGCTGCAAACGCAATAATAATATATTGATACAGTCAGTAATCTTGACTATGACAAGATTTGAGTCCTCAGCCAAAGAGTCAAAGCAGAGTCAAAGCTACTCAAATAACCCACCTCGTGCCCTTCATTATCCAAGTATCATACGTCTGATCAGCGGAACCTGAATTTTCAATCATTCCGTCCCCATCCAAATCCCACTGTAAAGACTTTTTCATCACTTGATTACATATGGGTAGCATGTCCTCGAGATAGACCCTATCATTTGTGAATTTCTTCCAATCTCTTCACGGATGTCTGTCTTGTTCGTAACTGTTTTTGGTAATGTTGTCGTGTCATAATTCAACCACAGTGTACCACCATCAGAAACAAAGTACAACTCATTAAAAATTGCACTACATCAAAAAAACATGTTCTCTGGGTGCTATCTTCAAAATTTACAGTATCGGCAAAATCGTACTGTAAGCTTAGTTGAAGTTTTGGCCAAAGCATTGTCAAACCAAACGATGCGTAAAAATGGACATCGTATGTGTTATACATTCGATATTCATGAGCTTCCAAATATGCAAATCTTCCAATCTCTTCACGGATGTCCGTCTTGTTTGCAATTGTTTTTGGTAATGTTGTCGTGTCATAATTCAACCACAGTGTACCACCATCAGAAACAAAGTACAACTCATTAAAAATTGCACTCTTGAACCAAGCTGGAAGTTTCCTAAAATTACAAAAACAGACGGTTTTTATTACTATGCAATAAAGAGGATTATTTTGTGAATTTGTTCAACATTAGAGACTGATTTATCTCCTTCTTACTCATCCGTAACGACAGATTCCTGCCAGTTCTCAATTTCTACGTCCCAGGTTTTAAAATTTGCAAGTGAATATTCAATTAAATTCCTTATTGGGGCAGTATATTTGTTTTCTTCAGAATCGCGACATGCCCTACTAATAAATCTGGAATAGTATCTATAAAAATAAAATTCAGTGTGGCAATGTGCCTATAATGTATACTGTCACCTATTGATTGACGTTTATCATCATCACCTTTCCACAGACAGAATCGAATTTGTGTCAATACCTTACAAACGTAGCACCTTTACCAGGGAACCTTATCTCTGGTTGATCCCACGTAAGACAGAAAACAAAAGTTGACTTTTTCTCTGATGCAACTGGTGACTGACAAGACACAGCCACACCTAGCTCACCTTTAAAAACTTCAACGGTAGAAGAAGTTGAAGTGAGCTGGCCAGTTTTTTTAAGTTGTTCCCAGATATCTGCTCCTGATTTTAAGTCGAATTGACCCGAGCAGCTTGCGAATTGATGAGGCTGTAAAATATTTTGCGTGAATATTCTACATGTAGTGTAATCTGTATGTTTATACAGCGCTGGATTTTAGGGAAAATATAAAAAGTAGGAAAATTGGCTACCTGCTCAAGACACCCGATACCGTACGTAGTCGTATTTCCACTGATTTCATGGTTTAATGCAACTCCTTTGGCTACAACTCCATTCACACTTGTTGTAAAAGTTTGACTAGAACATGGTTTCTTTGCATCAGCAACAGATCCATCTCCATTCTTGAAAGTAAAAGTTAACGATATGGACAGGTTTCGTGGACTTTTGTTTTCAACCTCCCACACAAACACGGCTGCTGGTAAACTTGAATCCTATGTAAGTTACACATTTATTGTCAAATAAATGCGTGTCGTTGCGTACTAAAACTTTTGAATCGATAAGGAATAATTTACCTTGTAATTGTGGGGTATAACAGGTGACACCTGCTTGCAAATTAATTTCAGATCCAGCTCAGGAATATTGTACGTGTACCAAGATCGTGGGTAGAGACCCTGGTATTCAGCATGAGAAGGATTGTATGACCAATCCCAAGAAGAGAGCTTTCGTTTAGGTGGAGCTCCAGCTCCTGACAGTACCTTTTGGTAGAGAGTTGTTCCACTTTCGTTCATCACAGTTACAATGAATTGATTCGCATGGACCACATTATATGAATATAATCCGGGCGTCATTTGATAACGACAAAATTCTCCCTTGAATCCGCGACCAATGCTGCCAGATCCGATTCCGCCCAGTGGTACACCTTTGAATCGAATTAAAAAGGACACATGCATATAATATGTAGTTTTCAACAAGTTTACTCAAATTTAAAATGAAATCTAACCATATATTTGTTTTCCATTTAGTGTAATAAAGTCAATGAATGGCTTAATTCCTTGAAACAAGTATGTCTTGATCCACCACAGTATATATCTGTTTCACAATGCATTAAAACACAGCAGGCATTTATGTAAAAAAAAAAATTAAAAAAGGCAAACATATATGGACAAAAGACTAGGGGATGTAAAGCAATGTGCAGTTATGCACTTACCGTATTGCAAGGCCCAAGAGATCTGGAATCTGGTGCAGACGTGGTCTCAAATTTTGGTTCCAAGTTTCACGGAATTTATGATCCATTTTCACCTTCCAACCGTACCCAGGTGGTGGTTTCATGGGTGTGAGTTTCTCATCGACATTTATATTCACGTCTTTCATCTCGGTTCTTTCCATCCTCTTTGTTCACAACTACACCGAATACTGAAGAGTAATTTGATATTCTAAAAATGAGATTCGTCAGGTTGACTTGAAGTGTCAGCCCTGTTAGCATCAGCGGAGCTCAAAGAAGCGTACTGTCATCCTATGTCAAATCCTGCGCACAAAACAGAACAGACCTTTATCCGGATTCTGGGCGACCTAATATTCAATAATGAGAAAAGTATACTCTTGATTGCTAAAATAGTTCCAGAATGATACATTCACAACATCAACATAGCAAGCCGCCACAATGAAAAAAAATCGAAATTAATCATCGTAAATTACCCAACAACGGCAGTTTGAGTTAATCGGATGCAGGCTTCAAAAAGATCTCACCAACCTTCCACGTTCCTTAAACATACAACTTGCTTGGGTGCCCCCTGCACGTAGTCCAGAAAGAAAAACATGCAAATAAAACCAACAGCAAATTTCCTCAGTCAGTTTTTTTAAATATACGCAGTCGTAAATAGTAAATACACACAGATAACAGTTGCTGTCAAAACGTCAAAAGTCCACACTAGTGGCAAACAGCATAATATAAAATCTGCAGCAGAATTGAGCAGAGTAAGTACAAACATCTGCTGCTGCTCTCGTCTGTTTATGTTGCTACTTTATCCGGTTTCGGTTTCTCNGCTGTTGCTACTACTTTATCCGGTTTCGGTTTCTCCAGCCAGCTTGTGAGTTTGCTGCACTATGCATTGATTCCACTATCTCGGCACTCGTGGTTGGTGATGGTGACTGTCCTGTCATAGGGGACTCCTGTCACAAAAGTCCATAATATTCTATATAATGATAATGAACATACAATATCTTGCATACCATGAAATTACTACGTGGAGATGAAAATACCTATATACAGTGGATTGCGCGGCGCATGGGAATTTCTGTCGAGTCAGACTTCCAAACATCAGAAATTCAGAACATTCCTCCAGCATGGAGGTTCCAGGTAGGTACAAGCGTTTGTGAAACAGCGATGCACTGAACAAATTGCACAATAAACCTCAGCAAATTTGCCTGACTAATGATAGCAACTACGCAAAAGTTACCGTTCTAATGTTGCATGTCCAGTAAAGAAGGTTTTAATCCGGGGCATTCTGAGATCCGCCTCAATAATTGCAATTTGCAAAGCTTGCTTGTGAAAATCGCTTGACACTAACTAAATTACTGGTTAATCTATATATTCTTAACAAAATGGACTTCAGAGTCACATTTCTTCCCATAACATGAAGTGTGCAGAAAATCATAGGTGCCGTGTGCTGTTAGAAAATTTACCATGAATTTTTCTGACCAAGATCTGTATACTGTCTACTATAATATCTCATTTTCCACGCATGACGAAGGAGTAAGGTCAAAAATAATGGTTATTGTGTTCAAGTCTTTCAAGTTCATGAATGTGATCAACATTTACAGAAACAATGAAGTTTTAAACTTCCTAGCTAAACTACTGAGAAGCATGATTTGGGACAGGAAAGTATAATATTCGCTTCATAATCAGATCTCAAGGTCAAGGAGATGCAAGGTAGAAAATTCAACTCATCAAATTCTTCAATGTTTTTGTTGTTCTTCTGAAAGAGCAAAAATTTCTAGCTCTGCAAATAAAACCAAAGCATGAGTACACTGCACTGGAACTAAAAAATCAAAGCGAAACATGTACTGAAATTTGCTAAATCATTCCTGCATTTTTTGTCTGTTGTGGTCAACAATCAACAATAATTTTTTTATCTTTCCAAAGTCCGTCATTGTAACTTTCAGCTATTGCATTGTACAGATTACAGATTGAGCGTGTACTTTAAATGTTCAATGTCAATATAATATTCTGTATTCTCTCCTAAAAGAGAATACTTGTTAGTTGTTATACAATACATCACTGCTATCAGTTCTGCCTGCATAAATTCGCGACTTCAATGGTAGAGGCATAGGAAATTACCTGCTAACATTCAAGGCACACCTTAGGGAACTATTTGATTACACAATTACACCTATGATGTCACTGATAATTATACGCATGTAATAGTAAGGATTAAGGATGTTAAGAACATGAAAGGTTGGCTACATAGTTTTCAAGTTGTTTGAGAAGTAGAGGTAAGTTTCATGAGCCTTTCAAAGAAATATTATCACTCGTGGTCTGTAACCGTGAAAGAAAATATAATTTTGTTAATAAGTTAAACATACGCAGCATTAACTCGTACTTCATATTGTCTCAAATCGATAAACGTTCTATATGTAGCGTGTTTATATATTGGTATTTTTTTTAGCTTTTCACGTTTTTCTTTGCTGATTTCATCTCAACAACAACAACATTATCGCAATTAACTTCAGTTGCGTTTCATTTTACCATGAATATAGTGTTTTTGGCATGTCTCCTATCAAGTCAAAGAGCATTTGTTTCAAGTGCCACTTGACAAAAAAATAATGGTTATTTTGGAATGATTGCAACTGGAGATTGTATGATATGTTGATATGTATGTAGTATGTATATTATACCAAAATGAAGCATGTGGCAACAAGAAGGTAAATTTGACCTTCATCAAATTGATGCACATTATGCAAGTATTCGATGCTGGTTTGTTTGCTGTTGCATACATTGTTAAAAAGTGATAATGTATTAAGCAAATACCTAAATGGATATAATATTATAGTATGTCTATACTCTATACAGATAGATGCATGCCTTGTAACTCTGACAAGACTCTTGTCTACCTAAAAGGAGTAAGTATTTACCAAGGTGTGCAAATATGTAGTTTTATCCAGCAATCGCACAAACTGAGGCATTACATGTCAAGACTAATTGAGTTAATTGCCGTCATTAGCCACTTAAGTTATCATTAACAGCTACTTTTTGATACTGCTTCACTTTTTGGCAACCCTACTCTGAGGTAGCAACTTCAGTATATCGTCATACGTGAACAGCAGCCAAAGCAATCGGTTTGTCGTTCTACAACTCGCACATGCGAGTACAAACGGGCGAAAATGGAGTCTGCTTCGCCAACTGAAAGTGTGGAAACCTCCATGCTGGCTCTGACCAAATATAACACTGCCATGTCGGATTTAATTTCTAAATCCTGGAAATCCATTAAGGAAGGAGGAATTACCAAATTCGTAGACGAAGAGTTGAAGTCTCTAATGATGTGTTTCGTGCTTATTGAGGAGTTGTGCAAAACACTAGGATGCGTTTCAATGGAAGAGCTAGAAAATCGATTGGAAAATCTCGCTATGCAAATCGATAGTACATCCGATGATTTGGACGTAATAGAAGATTATTTCAGCATTGTTACAGAATGGCCAAAGTTTTTGCTCCGGTGCGATCATCTTTTAGAAAAGGAAGCGTCTTATCCATCTGTTCACGATGATAAAAACGTGTTGACATATCGGCTTCAGCGTTTGTCGGATTCAAATGATGAGAACCAAACTGTCAGCGTAGCAGACATTTTGCCTGGGAGTCCCATGACATGGGTTGTGTTCCTCAGGCACTTTTCCTGATTACCGTGACGAGACCACATATCCTTCCTCAAGAAAATGAAGGTAATAAGGAATTGCATTAGTCTCTTTCTGTACATAAAAACCAACAAAAGCATTACGCTTTGACCTTGATGAAACGTTGTTTGTCCTTGCAGTCATCAATTTCAGAGGTAGGATGTGAAGTGGTGATTGTCACCCGTGGTTTGGAGGAAGGCGCTCGGAGATGGCGAGAGGAAACAAATTGTCCTTTTCCAATTTATTTGGACACGTCTCGGGAACTGTACACCAAGTTTAAAATGCGACGCTCTGTGTACAAGGTAAAGAAAAAAAAATCCCTACATTACTTGTATTTTGCAAGAATTTATTCCCCTTTCACCTTTCCCTATTTTTTAATTTTACTCAGGNAAAAAAAATCCCTACATTACTTGTATTTTGCAAGAATTTATTCCCCTTTCACCTTTCCCTATTTTTTAATTTTACTCAGGTTTTTCGCAATGACACTATTAAGTACTACGTAACAAAGGCATTTTCACCTGAAGGATTTGAAGTTATCAACCCATTCCCAAACGACGATCCTATACAAATGGGTGGTGACATTCTAATCAATCAATCAGGGAAGGTGGAATTTGTACATCTAAGCCAAAATCCAGCGGATAGGCCTGATTTTGCAAGTGTTCTGAACATAATAAAGGAACGCAAGATTGCAGGGTAACATTTTGAAGTACACCATTACGCATGATATGATCATTGTGAAATTGATCAAACGAACTTTGCGGTTCAAGAAAGCTTATGACTCTGAATGAATAAAGTGTTACATACACAGGCATTTGGATGATTTTTCATGCTTTACTTGCAATCTCATCTTTGTTTGCTTCCAATTCACAGACTTTAAAATTCCTATTGTACATGAAAGTTTTTGAATAAATATTGTGCTGTTTGTAAACTGATAGACAGCATTATTTTAAAAATCTTCTAGCAGCGCTAAAGACAACGATACAGCATAAGATCCATATTATATTAATTTTGAAATTATCGAGTTAACCGTTGCCATGATGTTGCCGAATATTATGTAGCTGGTGGCTTCAGAAGTAATGGACAAAGCTGTACCAGACATTCACAGAAGAAGGGAAAATCCACAAGCACACAAGAAAGCTAAAACAATCAATCCAAAAACTAATGCTGTTTTAAATAGGTTAAATACCAAAGCCACTGATTTTCCAACAAAATTTATGATGTTTCGCACGATATTAAAAGGCCAGATAATGATAAGGATGAGGCTCCGAATGAGCCAATTTATATTTTGCATTGCTGCAAGAAGAACGCAGTTATTACGGTTGAAATATACATGACAGTCAATACTGAATACGTTCTGATAAGTCACAGTAACTTTGCTTACGTGATTCCATGCCATTTTACCACGTAGCACACATCACAATAGTTGCTGGATTGGAGCATGCCCTTTCTGCCATTCAACATTTTGATAAGATTGAATGTTTTATTTTATAGTTAACGTGAAAAGTAAAGTCGCCGTGTGCTGATAGTTACCGTCAAGGTTAGGAGCTATGGCCCATCTCTGACATATTTCGCACACAATTTCCATCAATTTTTGCTCTAAGCATCACTGCAA
>JAHZMZ010000079.1:0-17651 GCA_027743805.1 Lepidocyrtoides sp. E14
TAATGCACAACTAATGTTCAATAAAGTTAGTAACTGTTTTATTTTCACAGGAGTTATGATTTTTTATACATCTGAAGCTGGAACAAGCTTGAAAGTTTAGAAGTAGCTTTATAAAAGCTATCTCCAACCTGGTAAATCAGGTACTTAATTTTCAAGTAAAGGTATCGCATGTGTTAACCAAAGTGTTAAACAATTTTTGGACAGGGATTCTTACGAGTCCCACAATTCAAACTAAAGACAATTATCAACACATATGGTACGGGACATTCCGACATAATGTGTCCAGTATTGATGACACAGCGACTACACTACACTCAGACTACATGTCCAGTATTGATTGATGGCAATGCAATGCCATCATGACAGGAAAAACTCTTCGCACATTATTGCCTTACGTCAAAATCATGGTTCATGGTTTGCATTGCATGCTCTTATGAATGATAATTATGATTCGTTCTAATTAATTTGATTGCTTGTTTGTTGCTTGAATCTTACTACCAGACTAAAAAAAAGGTAATGACCATTTTAACTAATCCAGTTGACAGACAAAAAACGCAACATTTTCCTCTTGAGGGATTTGATTTATATCATCTTCGGAGTAAAAAAAAATTCATGCCAAACACTGCTTGTAGCAGGTGCGTCTTGCGTGATTTATTACGCATGCCAAAAATTTGCATTTGCAATGAAAATGTAGACGTTTCTCTACAAAAAATGGATATTTTCAGGAACTTTGAACTGTGCGGTGGAGTCACCCTAATTATAAATTAACTGAATTAGCTCGCTGGAAAAAAATATTTAAAAAAATTATTAAACCATGTTTCGTTTCATTCGACTTGCCATCGTCTAGAGCCAAGTATGTAAAAAAACCATTCATTCAAAAGCAGCTAACCCTCTGGCTAAAAATGAATGGTAAACCGTAAATGGTAAATTATGTATGATGATGGTACCTATTTTTATGCAAATCAAATATTTCGCCGCTCCAAGTTTGGTCTAACTTTCTTTCATGTCAAAATTGCAATAATGTGCTTTTTGTCTGTTGGAAGTAAAATATAGCGCATTTGCAATTACTTTTTTTTACAATAATGCACAACTAATGTTTCATAAAGTTAGTAAATGTTTTATTTACACAAGAATTACAATTAGTTTCGTTTCATTCGACTTGCCATCGTCTAGAGCCAAGTATGTAAAAAAACCATTCATTCAAAAGCAGCATAGCTAGCCCTCTGGCTAAAAATGAATGGTAAACCGTAAAATGGTAAATTATGTATGATGATGGTACCTATTTTTATGCAAATTTTTGTCAATCAAATATTTCACCGCTCCAAGTTTGGTCTAACTTTCTTACATGTCAAAATTGCAATATTGTGCTTTTTGTCTGTTGGAAATAAAATATAGTGCATTTACAATTACTTTTTTTTACAATAATGCACAACTAATGTTTCATAAAGTTAGTAAATGTTTTATTTACACAAGAATTACAATTTTTTATACATCTGAAGCTGGAGCAAGCTTGAAAGTCTGGAAATAGTTTTATAAAAGTTATCTTAATTGGTCTAGCTTGGCCAGGCATTTTCTCAACGTTACGAAAACCAAGCGGGGGACAGCCGCGCTTTCTCAAATTCCGTGCCCTACGGAAACACTTTTTGGATAGGAACTCTTTAGGGTCCCGCAATCTTTACCAAAGACAGTTACCAGCACATTTATAACACGGGACATTTAGAAATCGTTAGACTATGTATAATTTAGATGACAGGTTATTCGTATTTACATCGCCATATGCCATAGTCATGCTTATGAATGATAGTTTATGATTCATTATAATTAATTTGCGTTCTTGTTTATCGCTTGAACAGACACACCACAAGACTAAAAGAAGTAGCAGCAGCCATCACTGTAGCCAATCCAGTTGACAGACAAAAAACCAAACATTTTTTTCTCCAGAGGGATTCAAATCATCATTCATCGGAGTAGAAAAAAAAATTGCATGCAGCAAACACTGCTTGCTTGCTGCAGGTGCGTCGTCGTGCGTGCGTGATTACGCATGCGAAAATGTGCATTTGCATAGAAATGAAAATGTAGGCGTTTCTCTACAAAAATAAAAATGAACAAGTCGAAGAGCTTTTTTGAACTGTGCCTTTTTTGTGATGGAAGATGATAATACGGACTAAAAATGTACCAGTTTGAAATAAAGTTTTTTAGTGGATAAATGTGGGCTTTCAATTTCCAGTAATTGTGAGAATTAGTCAGTAAATTAAAATAAATTTGTCAGTGTGTCTTTCTGTGTGTTTGTGTGTGTCGTGGGTGGAGACTGGAGATATGTGTTCATTTTTATGTGTGCTCCTCCAGCTAAGAAATATCTGGTGATTGATCCTCATCTAATTTTCAAAAGAGGAGATGGCCTTGCGCTGTTGTTGCGGCTGCCTTGGAGGAGGAGGAGGTGGAGGTGGCTGCAAAGACCGGCGCGTCATTCAATTTCCAGTAATTGTGAGAATTAGTCAGTAAATTAAAATAAATTTGTCAGTGTGTCCTTCTGTGTGTTTGTGTGTGTCGTGGGTGGAGACTGGAGATATGTGTTCATTTTTATGCGTGCTCCTCCAGCTGAGAAATATCTGGTGATTGATCCTCATCTAATTTTCAAGAGGAGATGGCCTTGCGCTGTTGTTGCGGCTGCCTTGGAGGAGGAGGAGGTGGAGGTGGCTGCAAAGACCGGCGCGTCTATCTCCTCTTCCTAACCATCACAGTATTCCAAATCGTTTTAACAATAGCCCGCTGGATAATGGACTTTTTGGGTCCCCTCTGGTCCATGATCCTCACCGACTTTCTTAACATTGTGTTCGCCATCCTGGGCTTTTCCGGGGGATACGCTCAAATCCGCAACTACCTGTACACCTACATTGTCTGGTCTCTGCTGTGGCTGGGTTGGAACATTTTTATCATTTGCTTGTATGTGCCACTCCCACAGTTGGAAATGTACAAAAGTCTAGTGCTAAGTTTGGGAACTGGAGGATTCTCTTATTGGGAAACAAGGGCGCCCGGATGTGTGCCTGACTGGGCTAGTGAGAATCAGTTGATTGTGACCAACTGCATGTTTGATCCCAGACTAATGGAGTTTATTCAGGGGGGAGTGCAAGTGATACTGAGTGGGATTGGAGTGGTGACTGCGTTCATTATTTTGTGTAGACAGGATTTTGATTATGGAGGGAGGAGTAGTTCCACGATTAAAAAAGGGGGAGGAAAGGATCACGTGGAAAATGGTGGTAATCAAACTGTGCCATCGTTTTTGGGTAGTTCTAGTGGGGGAGGAAGTAGGGGTGGTAGTACAAGGAGAAGAATAAGTGGAGGAGGAGGGGTGTTAGGGAATAATGGGGATAGCAGTGATCAGGTCACTGGAAATGATGACAGACTGAGACCAATGACGCCAAGAAGAGTGAAAAGGAGATCAGCGAGGAGTATACAGAGTCAAAAGTTTGGAAGAAGTGGAGCTGGAGATGAGAGACCTTCAACAAGCAGATCAGCAGGAAATACTGGTGCTGGTTCCAGTGGCAGTGGAAGAAGTTCGTTACGTTCTAACGCCAGTTCTGCAGCAAGAAGAAGTAATCGTAGTTCAAAACGAAGAAATCAACATAATCAATTTATTTCTCCAGTAAATCGCCTAATGCAGCAGGCAGCTCAGCACCAGGTACAAATTGACTCTGAGGAAACCAGTCCTCACGACGAAGATCAACCTGGTAGATACACTTATCATTCTTCAGGATCAAGAGATCAAGGTCATGTGAATCCTGTGTATGTTGGACCACAAAGTCCTTCCAATCATCCACCTCCTCCGCCACGACCCCCTTCTGCACGTAGCTCATACTCCAACTATCATCCCGCCCGACATCTTCCTCAACCTAGTGCCTCTCTTCATCACCCAAATGTCTTCAATTTAAATCAAAATATTTTCACAAATGGCGGCTTTGACATGAGCACCGAGTACAATATGAGTCAGCAGCCGAGCTCTGAAGCAGAGAATAACTCCACTAATGGCAATAATTTGTACGAAGATGATATCAATTTCCTTCCAGATCCAGCATCCTCCTCCTCTAATCCACAATCCACCACCCATAATAATTTATTCCGAAGTCCTATGAAAAATTCCGCATCCATTGGAACAATGAATACCAGCACAACTTTGGCGTTGACATCTCCTCCGCAGTCGAGCAACGCTAGTAGCAGCGCAGCCACTGCTGCCACGCCAAATAAACTGTTTCCTAACGGCTTTTCATTTAGCTTTAATCCTCATCCTCAAGGGAAAAAGATGAATAATAACAATCATTTGAACAATCAAGCGCAAAACAATCAACAGCAACCGTTTGCCTATCCACTGGCACATTCGCCGGTTTCACAGGTAAAGTCTCATCTTGCCCCACCAGGGCAAACTTATTCCAAAACCGTTACAAATTTACTGAGATTAACTTTCTTTTTTTTCTTTTTTAAAGGAATCCTTTCCCATGTGGGGTATAAGTCAGCCACCCCAATCACCCGTTGTACAAAATCTTCCTATCGCGCCCCCACATCAATCGACATCATCCGCCACCAATCGTGTTCCCCTTCCAAATTCCATGTTAAAATCCCCACCTTATCAGAATCCACCTAGTTTTCAGCCAAGAACAACAGCTAATAATAGTGCTAATAATGCAGCTTCAACAAATCATTCAGGTGGAGGAGTTGGGGGATACTCTAATTTGCGACAACAACAACAACAACAGCAGCAGAACAATCTTCAACAACAACATCACCTCCGTCAACATCTTCAGCCGCATCCCACAAATTCCGAGACGGTTATATGAAACTACTGACCTACTTAACGAATTAAATTTAACTAAAAACGTTTAAATGAAATACGTGTAAACTTACTTAACTAAATATTTATAATTTAGCTAGCTGTTTGATAGTTTTAATTCAAATTATTATTATACGTAAAAAATAATTACTACTTAATTATAATTCATTCACATAATTCTCAGACTGATCTGTATACACTTATTTAACTTTTACTTTAATTTACTCTTAAAAAATGTATTTTTAAACTCTGCTAGTTCCAAAATAAGCGTAATTTAAAATAGGCGCGTAAATTTAAAAAAAAAATGTATTGTGATTTTTTGAAGAACTTGTTTCCATTTTCTTAAAATACTTCTCTTCCTTCAAGTAGCTGTCGTAATTTTAAGTAGATTTTAATTAGCCTCTTACTTAACTACCCTATCATTTGTTTCCAGTTTTTTTTAACACGTGATCTCAGGCAAATTGTTTGCCCATTTTTTTGTACGTAGAGATAAACCCATATAATTTATATTTAAAAATAATTATTAGTTTTAAATCAAAACTATATTTAATAATTATTTATAGTAGTGTTTACAAAAGTGACAGTTATAATGACATTTTGTATGATGAAGCAAAACAATTTATTTGATGTAATAAAAACTATCAGATGAGATGATGATGATGATGCGAATAATTTCGACTGCGAGCGCTACCTCCATTGATTTTTTTTTTCGTTTAACCTTTTTATTTAATTATCCATCATTGCACTGTACAATAATCTTGCTAACAATAATTATCAAGTATTTAATGTAACAATATAATGCAGAGTAATATGTATATTTTCAAAGGTTTTAATCATATTTACATTCTTATCTATTAATTAATTATGTCTACCTAGTTTTAGTTAGGCAAATAGGTATCCTATAATCATAATCAATAATCATCACACCATTCACACCACACCACCAGGGATTTTCGGGTTTGGTAAAGTCATCTTAATTATCAATTAAAATTATTTATTAATAATAGTAGTTATCATAATTAAATACACGGCTAGAAACCGTCTTAACACTTATGAATAGTAATAATAATAACAGCAACAATAATTAGTTTGGTTAGTATTTGCACAATTTTTAGCAGTAATAACAATAATCTAACTCTTTTTAACTGCTAGCTTTACAATATTTTGTAGTAAATGCCTGGGTAAAAACTATCCATAAAAAGATGATTTTTTTTAAAAAGGTTAGGTCATCATAGGTAGTTGTAGTAGTAGTAGGTCCATAATAGTAATAATAATTTAACTTAACTTCACCAGTAATTAAATTAGATACTAATAATTATTATAATAAGCAAAACAAAATATAAGACATTTAAATCTGAAATCTCGTGTAGTAGGATTTTTTTTTTTTAAATGCACAATTCTTGTCTAGAGCGGAATGTTAATCTCAATTTTTTGAGGATTGTTAGGATTGAAAATAGCAAAATAATTATTATAATTATAAAGATAAATGTAATTAATTACATTTATTAATTATATTGTATGTCACATACAGAATAGCATTTCGATAGTTAGGTAAAAGGTAGGAATAGGATATATAAAGTTGATTTATGTCTTGGTCCAGATTCAATTATAAATAATCATAGTTAAATATTATTAAACTTCATAAATGAATATTTTTTTAAATTCCACTTTGCATCACTCATTTTCGTCAATAATAACTAATAAAATTAACTACATTAACGTAATAATATGTACAAAATACATTAAAATATTTGTAATTAAACAAGATGCCAAAAGTACATAATATTCAGTATTCAATGTTCTGAACTTGGTAATTGCCCCCGGAAAAAAAAACCATCAAAATAATAATTTCTAGTCAAATTGCTTAAAAAGGTGAGAATCTTAGTTAACTATTTAACTAGTTACAAGTAAAAAGGAGCAATAACAGCGCGGGTACATATTTAATTTTAAAAAATAACTAGTATTCTAAGAGCACTATTATCTGATGCGTAGATTTTAAGAGATGATGATGATGGCAGCAATTTACTAATAATTAGTAGAGTGATGATAATGATATAAACGACATTGATAATAATAAAAGCACTGAAAAGTATATGCTGTTTTTGCACTTGAGGGAACAACAGATTTTTAAGTACAAAAGAAAACAGAGAGAGAGATTTAGAAGGGAGGAGGGAGATTTAAGATTTTTTTGGAGTAGTTTTTGCTTATAAACTAGCAGTTAAAATTTTTTGTCCTTTAGTGACGAGAATGTCGTCATATGGAGAGTTCTGGATGAGCTCAACAGCCTGGGCTTTTTTGAGCACGAGCATGGTGTAAAATTTTTGGGCCACCTGCTTCCGACTGTTTCTTGCGGTGCACATGGAGCTAAAATGGATACTGGACTCAACCTCAAATTTGCTCTTGATTATGTGGTACATTTGTGCTGCACGCTTGTTGAGAACGCGCTCCTCAAACTGCTCGTAAGTTTCGTCAGAGGCTTGTTCTTCAGCAGGGCCAACACTCGCTGGGAAATCGTAGTCTTCGTGACCGCCCCATGGTGTTTGAGGAAGTACTGAGTTGGCCGCATTGGCGTCCGCATCTCCAAGCTGATCTCCGATCACTCCTTCTACACCGCTTAAACCTAAATTTGCGGGGTCGAGATGACTTGCGCCACCGAGTTGATTATGAGGATCTTCTACGCTGGCGTCGTAACCCATGTTTTCCATCATGGACATGTTGATATTGTCCAGATTTTGGGGATCAACCACAGGCTGGACTGAAGGAGGAGGCATTTTTGGGGTTGCTGGAGGACCAATGTCTCGACTGCCACCAGGTGAGTACACATTCAAGTTGGAGGGAGGACACATCAAGTTACTGCTGACGTCTTCTGCAACGGCAGCACTTAGATCACCGTCACCAACACCAGAAATTTCCTGCTGCTGTTGATCCTCCAACTTTGAGACTTTGTTGGTGGTAATCTCTGGGGGAGCGAGGTCGCCTTCCATAGGAAGAGTTGGCATTTCTCTCTCATTGTTTTGTCGAAGCTCTTCGAAAGGCTCGACAGCTTTCCTTTTACGACCAGCGCCTTTGCGGCCTTTCCCAGTTGCGGTGGTTTTTGGGGATTGGGGTGCAGGTGTTTGAGGTGGCAAAATGGGAGGACCTTCGAATCCTGGCAGAGGATCCATATTTTCCTGATTTACCATCTGGGAATCACGGCAGCCTGTTCTGCTGCTGCCGCTCCAGCTCCGTCTCCAATTTCTTCTTTATTCTTGCCCAGTTGGTTGAACAAACTGTTATTGTCGTCATTATCATCGTGAACTCCCGCACCCCCCACGATAGAAGCTGCATCATCATTAGCCAGTGGTGAAGGTGGACCACCAAGACTACTGTTACCACCAACACTTGGAGGCCCGCCAAAGTCATCATCTCCATCGCTGTCAAGATGCATACTATCCATGTCTCCACCAGCGGCATGTGATGTAGAGGGAAGTTCGGGAGGCGGGTCAGACTGATCAGGAGGCATAGCAGGATCGTCAAACAGTCCTCCCTCGAATAATCCTCCAGCCATCATATCTTGACCATCCCCCAACGGATTTCCAAATCCGTCATCGACCAAAGTATGATGATCTTTTGTTCTGTCAATGCCAACTTGATCGAAACTTGACGCCCCAAATGCGGCACTGTGAGGATCATCTCGAAGCAACTCGGGAGCGTCCTCATTAAATTCCAGATCTCCAAAACCTTCATCATGATGGGGCAAATTTAAGCTGCCGTAATCTTCACGCATGGTTATCTCCTCAGCCCGACTCTGGTTCATTGTCAATTGGGCTTGGATATCCACATCACTGCAAAAAAAAGGAAAATTATTTGACAATCAACGCATTGTATTTCCAAAAACCACCCTAACATTGTCATTATTTAACCACCTCCCTAAAATACTTATTTTATTGCCTTACTTAATTTCTGGAATACTTGTGTCGAAATCATGAAACACTTCCGGAAGTGTAATGGCGTTCACTGCAGCCTCCCTACTTTCTTCCGGAAGATCCACCATTCCGGGCCGAAAGGCCATTTTAATTTTGACAAACGCCTCATTACAATCCGCGAGCAAGTACTTGGCCTTTTTCGAGTAAATCCTGACAACTCCTAACAGCAAGTGACCACTTGTCCGCAATGCCATTTTGACCTGTACAAAAAAAAAACATTAATTTCATCTCATCATTTTTTTCATCATTAAATAAATCATAAGTTGTTGTTTAAATAAGTACTCCAATAACAATTAACTTTTCCCGCCAACTCTTCTTCTCACTCAACTGTAAATACCTACCTTAGGCTGAAGTATACCCTCCACAGACTTCTCGATTGAGGTTTCAAACACATGAGCTTTCGTCAACTTTTTATCCCAATGGGCTGCCAGCCAAATCCGGGCCAAAGGCCCTTTTTTGGCTAGCACAAAATGTGCATAAAACATTGTCGAATAAACACTTTAAACTATTCACTTATTTAATTAAATATTTATTAAAACTTGGTAACTTTTTTTTTCGGAAAAATAAACAACAAGTTTACACCAACACACACACAGTGTACGTAATTCTCCCTCTCACTCTGCAAAGTCAACTGAAAATTCTCTACTGGCAAAAATATTCTTGCAGGCATAAGCAGGATACCCAACGAAACAGCTTGAGTGAAACCATAAGCAGGACAGGATTGGATATATAGGGGGTAGATTAAGAGGAAAAACGGGAAGAATTGTACAGTCGCTGCAGTTGCAACTTGCAAGATGTAGCTAAGCTTGTCCGTCTGTCCATGCACATTTTTAATTTCTTTCTGAATCATACTACTCCTACTCCTAATATATTAACCTTCGACATCGAACCCCGAAATGGCAATCGAGTTTCAACACATCTGATCATGTTAGTAAACATCGGCACACACAGCATGGATCGACGAAATAACACAGCATAGATATAAGTTGCCACTTCGGGGTTCTATGTCGAAGGTTAAAATATTAGGAGTAGTAATATTAAACTTCCTCATTAACATTACTGGGTCTTTAACTACAATGATTTTTCTTCTTCTCTGTGTAGACTATTGTGCCATTATATGCTAGTTAGTATTACTGACCGACCAACAACGTCTTTAATTACTATACGTGTTTTTACTGTTCAGCAACTTTGTGCTGATCGTATTCTCGGCGAGTTTATTTTGGTATGTATAAAAGTATATGTATACGTTAGCAGGATAGGAGCGTCATTCGCTCGCCTTCGCTTCGTCATCTCTTCAAGTCGGCAGCAGTCAAAACTCCTTAATAAGGAGCCCGTATATATCGCTGTATCTATCCTTCTCTTCACCTAAAATTTACTTTTATATGCATTGCAATCATTGCATTATATTTGCTGGCTACGTAATTTAAGTACATTTTCAGTGGAAGAAAAATACACTCAACACTCAAAATTCTTTAAGCAAAAAAATAAGGAACCCGTATATATCGCTGTAATCTATCCTTCTCTTCACCTAAAATTTACTTTTATACATTGCAATCATTGCATTATATTTGCTGTTTGCTGGCTACGTATGTAATTTAAGTACATTTTCAGTAGAAGAAAAATACACTCAACACTCAAAATTCTTTAAGCAAAAATATTCTATTCATTCAAACGTCAGAGAATTTCTAAACATTTTGCTGCGTCTGGGTCAGAACGGACCACTACCACTACCAGCATTCCACACACATTATATGTTATATATTTTTGATGGTGCATTTTTAAGGGACTCTATATTTTAAAATGCTCTTTCATTGGGCTAGTATAAGCCCAGTACAAAGAAAGTCTAATCTTGGCCTGATTATTAAGTGACGAAGTCACTTATTGAAAATTGCTGTTTGCTGGCTACGTATGTAATTTAAGTACATTTTCAGTACCACTACCACTACCAGCATTCCACACACATTATATGTTATATATTTTTGATGGTACATTTTTAAGGGACTCTATATTTTTAAATGCTCTTTCATTGGGTGAACTAAGCCAAGCATTTCCCTCTTTTTCATCCTACTACCTCTGCATCTGTATCAATTTACCAAAACTTAAAGTATATTCCATTCCATTCACCATTCCACCCCCATATATGTATATAAAATTCACAGCTATTAATCAGTTCAGCTCAGCATTTTAGTTAGAAATCTCATTGCACCCCAGCCAACAGAAAAGTATAATATTTTGCCTTTTAGTGCAAAGCAATAATGTCTTTGGGTGCTTTGACTTTTTTGAAACATGTTTTGATGTTTAGCTATTGTAAATAGCAATACTTACTGGCTTGGTTCGCTCTTATTCATGCTCTCTCACAAAGATGGCTTTTGGAGGATATCATTTAGTATACATACGGACACTGGGAGGTAAGTATACCGAGCTAAGGAATCCATATTATGGTTATCTCACCTGAGCTCTGCTAGCAAATGAACCTAGTTTTTTTTGTCTTGCTCGACTTGACTCTTGTGGAGTTCTTAGTTTTCCCTGTAATGTTGTCTGGCTGCCTTTACTTTGGTGTGTGTTGTTGGCTAGTCAGAGTCACAGTTGACAAAATATTTTTTTTTCTGCTTGTTTAGTAGCATTTGTTTGTACATTTTTTTTTCATGGAGCATCAGCAGCATTTAAGAAATGAGGTTTGACGGAAAAGGAAAGTGAGAGAGACCATCATAATATCATCAAATCAAGTTGAGATATCAGTCTACCACATTGCAAGCTGCCATTCGTTATCTATTAGGAATTAGGACGCTCGCTCACTGGGAATAAAAGGAAGGTAATTTTTTTTAAAACTTTTGTAGCAACAACTTTTTCTGGGATTTTAAATACTTTATTACTTTGAAACTTTTGACTTGGTTAATTATAAGTTGCGGCGGCTATGTTGGTTTTGAAAAATAGGCGATAGGATAGAGAGACTTATAGGTAAGGAGGAAAGTCTAGACTGCGACTAGATGTNTTTTGACTTGGTTAATTATAATAAGTTGCGGCGGCTATGTTGGTTTTGATAAATAGGCGAGTGGATAGAGAGACTTATAGGTAAGGAGGAAAGTCTAGACTGCGAGTAGATGTATGTAGAAAGGAGTAGACGTGGAGGTGGCGAAAGAAAAGGAGCGTGAGGAGGAGGAGGAATATGATGGAATATAATGGCAGCTTTAAGAAGACCGACACGCCAACAGCAACAGCAGCAGGAACAGGAAAAACTGAAACTAAAGAAAACGAATGGGAAGCGGAACACCATCAGTGGTAGTAGTAATACTTATAGCAGTGGCAGTCCCCAGAGTCGTTCTGAACGAGCTAAGAGGAGGAATAAACTTAGAAGACAGTCACTACCTTTTAAATTACCAGCAAATTCAGCAGAAGTGGAGGTGATTGAGCTAATTAGTGATGACGAGAAAGATGAATCTGAATGGAGTAAAGAAAGTGCGGCGGAGGTGATGATAAAACCAATCAAGCCCCCAACGCCAACACAATCTGATGAGGACAAGGAGGATAAAAAGGAAGATAGCAATGAGGACGACGAGATTGAGGAGGATGCTGATGATGCACCCCCTCTGTGTCAAACGTATTTTGACTTTGAAAGTGAAACCAGCATGGCGAATCTAATGGTGAAAAGTTTTTTTCGTGATTGCTTCATGCACCCGAAAATCCTGTACCACAAGTTGTTTCGTCAGCTTCGGGACTTTATGGCGATGGCGACAAAAACTGATTTGACTTTGCCAAACGACGCGCCCTTTAAAATGGACCATGAAGATGACACTTTTTGCGTGGATAGGGGGGACAAGTGGTTATATTTGTTGAAGGAACGAGTATCCAACGAAAATGGAAACGATAACAGTAGTACTACTGGCAGTAATAATAATCATAGACGAGGAAGGAGTCAAGGATGTGCTGCCACTGCAGAGGAAGAAGCAGAGGAGGAATCAAAAGGGAAGCCAAATATAAGCACTGAGAATCAAAATGGTAATGCGGATGACGACAGCGACAGCGACGATGATGATGATGATGATGAAAAACCCCGTCCTTATCATTGGGCTAGTATAAGCCCAGTACAAAGAAAGTCTGATCTTGGCCTGATTATTTTCAAATGGACTCCACATCCATTGTCCTTAATGTTTCTGGAGTTTTATCTGAAATTTTGTCAGGCAAAATATGTACCCCCAAAACCCCCGCCAACACTGCTTCCAAAACCTTTGCCAAAGCAAATAATGAAAAGGAGAAGAAGGGGAAGGTCGAAAAGAAAGCCAGGTAATAAGGTGAATGAGAAGAAAAATGAAGCTACGAACTTGATAAAAAATGAGACTGAAAAAGAAGACGACCAGGAGAATAGTGATAGATGGGTTGGACGTCTACATTAAAGAATTTATCAGTGCTTTTAACCTCCAAAGAGATATGGACGTCGAACGTACGTACAAAATAATCTTTAAACTTTGCCAACATATTTTTTTTTTGAAAATTAAGGTGTGTTTATTTTATTTTTTTGCTTAATTTTATGCAGAGCGCCTACAAGACGACATTGAAGCCAGGGAACGTCGCCGCCGGGAAAATAAAGTTGAACCAAAGTTTTCCCGAGAATTACACCAACTTGTCAGGAACAATCATCTTTACTCTAAACCAATTATTTTATCCTCAAAAAAATCAACCAAATCGATGCTCAATGGTGTTGGCATTGATGATTGTGGGTCTGAAGTTTCTTCTTCATCTTTGGCTTCCAGCAGCACCTCCACCTCCTCAAAAGAATCAACCCACTCCGAGTACAAAGCAAGAGTTCGTGGACCATCTCGAATCAGGGGATCGTACAAAAAGAAGATCGTTAAAAACGCAAACTCTCCCGTTCCTCCGAGCACTCCAACAAGACCATCGCCTTCCTCCAGTGCAGTATGTAACGGCATTGTGAATAGAATGAACGGGACAATCAAACGAAATAATAACGGAGGAACAAACTTTAAACGATCTTCATCGCTATCCACCTGTTCCAGTTCCACAAATACCCCAGTCAAAAAGTCCCCAAAGAGGGTGGCAATAATATCATGTGCCTCGTGCTTGCCTGTAAAAAAAGTGTTTGCCACATGGAAAAGTCTGTACAGGCACCTAAACACAGTGCACAACCAGAAAAGAGACCTACGTACTTGTGAGTGTGGCATCAGCATCGGGAAAGAACGCTTTTCTTTTCATCAGAAATATTGCAAAAAGGCACTCATGATGACGATGACACGTTAAAAACTGCTGCTATCATCGGAGGACGGCAATTTTCAAAGTGATTGATTGATTATTGACTTAATATTTGAAAATTAACAAAAAAGAGGGATTTCATTTTCGCTAACTGCTGTAAGCAGGTGTATTTTTGTAATTCTGCAGGTTAGAAGTATAAGAAGAAGGACTGTATTTTTAGATTTTGAAATCTCACGCAGTTACAAGCAAACGCATAATAATTTATTACGTTAAAAAACAAGTCACTGGATTGTTTTTGGATTAAATGATGATAAGAAACATTGAGCATGAGCATGTTTGTTAAAGGTCTATTAGTGAGAGTGAGTGAGTAGTTATTTTTTGTGTCCGATCCGATACCCAAGTCTGGGCATCTTTTCTCGTTTGTAGGTATTTGTTTTTTTTTTAGGTAGGACAATAATTGCCAGGTGAAGTGAGAGTGTGTCGTGTAGAAAAGTCTGTTAATGGCTACTGGTTGGTCCAGGACTTTTGTACATTAATTGTTGGAAATAAAGAAGAATGAAAAATGGAAGTTAAAGGTAGGGTAGAGATAATTGCCGTTGTTGGGCCGTTAGTTTTTGGTGCTCTAAGTTCAAATTGAAATTCACAGAGCCTACACGATAAACAAGACATAATATAAACATAGTATTAGCTTAATACTATTAAATTAACTAATCTTTGCATGTAATTTGTAGCTTATTTTATTAAAAGAGCGATAAAATATGCATAGGGTTAAGTATTTGTGTGAATACATGTCAATCTTTTGATGAAATCAAAGATTAAATTTGTTCAATTCATATCATTGGTATAGCATAACTATTTTTTCCGTAGACTAAAGAACTGTGGCGTTCAAAATTGAGCAAAAAAAAGCACCTATTCCTATGCTGATTAATTGACTGATTAATTGTGACTTTACTTATTCTGCCCCTGCCTGCCTGTTGCCGAGAAAGTATAATCTCAAGCAATTAAAATATTTGAATGGTGCGATAGTATGCTGAACTAACAATAATTAATTATAATAATTATTAATAGTGTTCTGTAAGTAGGAAGTTAAATGTTATTATGTTATGTTACTTTAAGTAGGTATATTAAGTAGGAGGAGATGTGTACTTGTTTGACTTACGTATGAAATCAAATATACTCAAAAACTGAATTTTAAAGTAAGAGTAAATTTGTAAAACAAGAGAATATGTCAAGTAATTGTTTTCTCTTCACATATTTCTCTTATAAAATAGTAAATTATTCACTAATACTGCAGTAAAATGTATCTTACTTAGGTAATCTACAACCTAATAATTTATTATTGATATACTACGGTACGATATTATTAAATTCATACATTTAATATGTCATGAATTTTTTTGTAATACAACGCTCGGTGTTCTTCTATCTTTAATAATGTTTACACTGAAGTGAATACATTGCATATGTATTATACGGGGTCGAACAAATAATAAAAATTGATGCACTACTACTGTCGTGTAAAATGTGAATTTTATGCAGTTGACAGCAGTGGTAAATAGAACATTTAAAAAATATGTTGTTAAAATGCATTCATATTTTTTGGCAAAATATCTCATTCATCATCAAATGCTGTAAATTGAGTTTTTTCGTGATGATGATGATGATCAACAATTCAGCGTGATTTTCATTTCATGTCAGAGTTTCTCAATTGCCAATAATTAATTACCCAATAATGAGTTAGAGTTGGGTATACGGTGTACCCAACACCATGTCTGCATGTAAACCAACGAGTAACCAGAAAAAAAACCATTTTAATAAAATATTTAACGATAAATATTGCATTTAATTTCAGTAAACTAGGTGTATAAAAGCAAATGTAGCAGAGAAGAAATCACACCTCACACCACACAGGTCAAGCAAAGTGAAGCTCCAAGTAACTCCAACGCTGCAACTGCAAGCAACGGATGAGTAGAGTGGGGTAGTAGTAGTGTAGTTAGTCAAGTTAGTGTATATTTTTGGTTCATTTTTACGTGGATTCATTCTGTACCTAGCACGGTTGCGGTGAACTACTGTACTTGTGTGCAACAGCAGCCAGCAGTTCATTTCTTAGTCGTCCTTGTAGGAAGAAAGAACAAGAAGTTGAATGTGAGGTGGTTTTTACGATTTCCCATGCTTAGAAAAAATTATATACGTATTTTGTAGTTTCCTCCACCTCTGCAGTTAAGATTACGACGAAAAATTAAGCAGAAGCAGTTAGTACATTTCAAATATTAGACAAGTCACAAGAATATATTAAAAAGGTAAGTTGAGAAAAATTCCAAAGATAATTTTGATGTGCAGTGAAGCTGATAATGGAGATGATCAGCTGATGGGGGGGTAGATTTAGTTAATCCCTGTTTTTTAAACTACTGCGGAAAGATACGTTATCAAAAATAGTTACGGTTAAGAATTTATGAGGCATTTTGTTTGATGTGCTGAGTTAGGTAATAAATTGGCACGTGTATTTATTTTTTACAGGTGTCATTATTTGGAGGCTACCTTNTTGGCACGTGTATTTATTTTTTACAGGTGTCATTATTTGGAGGCTACCTTAGAATTATTGGGCGGAGTTGAGTGGAGGAAAGAGAGAAAATTGAAAGAGACTGGTTTTAGTCATAGAAGAAATTAGTTGTTCTTGTTCTAGTAACGTTTCTCATCTAGTGGAAATATCATCAATCATGGAGCGAATATTGGACCCACCTCCAAATATCACTGTAAAGGAATTGCGACCTGGCCTGAAGAATCTAAACATGCAGCTGATAACCTTGGATATTGGAAAACCAAGTACAACAAAAGACGGCCATGAGGTGAGATCGATTCGGGTCGCGGATAGGACTGGATCTGTGAATTTGTCCATTTGGGATGAACCGGGGACGTTGCTTCAGCCAGGAGATTTAATCAAAATTAATAAGGTGCTTGATTTAGAATTAATGTATTTTGTAATGGGTCTTGTAATTATGTCTTGTCTTGATTATCATCATTTTGAAGATAAATTATATTATAGTTGGTTTAATTGTTGTGTATTGTTGTTGTGCAGCAAACCCAAAAAAAAAACAGCAGAACATCATTATTGTTCAGTTGATTGACGATAAGTGAAGTGAGAGTTAAAGTTGAAAGTGATATAAAGTTCTGCCTATGGATCAGAATCAAAATCACGGAAAAACTTATAGTCTCAAATCAAGTTATCCTCAACCATAAGTAAAATGATGATAAACTGACTGACTGATGAATAATAATGCTGATGCTCTGAAATCTGATGATGATGATGATGATGATGAATAGCGATAAAGTGATGATGATGTTAATGAATAATTTTATGAGATGATAACCGCCGTTCCTGGTTCGCTTTTGTTTCTTCCATTTTCACAGGCTTACGCTTCCCTTTTCAAAAACAGTTTGACCCTTTATATTGGCAAGGTTGGAGAAATCTACAAATATGGAGATTTCTGTCTCGAATTCTCAGAAACACCAAACATGAGCGAGGAGCCATTTACTAATCCAGCTACAGGTGGAGGTAGTGTTGGGATTCGTGTACACGAATAGGAAAAACCGTGTTTGTTTTGTGTTGAAGGCAACACGACTTGTTTAACCGTTTTCGTGTCGTGTTCAGCTAATTTGGT
>JAHZMZ010000080.1:0-14702 GCA_027743805.1 Lepidocyrtoides sp. E14
AATCATACAATTTTAGCATAATAAAGTTTTGTCTCGGTGTATTGAGAAGGGTGTGTTGATGTGTAACAGTGTGGGTGTGGGTATGCACCGTATGAAAAGAAAGAAAAGTGAAGGCAGGAATGAACATGGGTTTTCGATTTAAATTTTTACTACTGACAGAAATACTCTAAAGTAATGAAATCTCTGATTTAGACAGAAAAAATATTTTCATATGATTTTTGTTTTCTTTCTTGATTTTATATTCCAACTCAACTCACTCTGTTATGAAAACAAGTCGAAAAATTCATTAATCGTAATCGTATTCTCAACTCCGTTTTGAAGGCTTCATTTTTGTTAAGTTAAGCATAGATAAAAGATTTATAATCTAATTATAGCCTGAATAGTAAATATCAAGCAGCCTACTCATTTTTAAACAAACATTTCGTTGCTCATTTCAGTAAAATTATATTTTGGATTTTCAATTCGAAACTTACAGAACAAAACCAAACAAACTTTCCGTGTTAATTTTTAATTTTAGCAACTCCTCATAATTTACCATTATCAGCTCTACGAACACTGTAAAAAGTAAACACAAACCTTTATTTTAAATTTCTCTCTGTATTAATTACATGCTATAAATCATAATGAAATTTAATGAAGCCTATTAACTCCAATTGAAGAAAGAAAACAATAAAATGTTTGCAGGGTTCCCATTTATTCCCGTTTCAGTTTGCATGATTATACGGGTAGAGAGAGACGTGTGTGCACACATAAATAAAACATAAATACATAAACAATTTGAATGTGAACATTTGATAAATACACATTGATTGGATAATAGCGTGAGACGAGTTAAATAGTACACATGAAAATTTCTCCCTATCGCTACTAAGCTAATAATCCTCGCTGCTGCAGATGAAGAATAGAAGTGTACTACTGACGAGTACTACACAATGTACATTTTATAGTCATATAGTCCGTTGCACTACTAGTTTCCAACAAAACAATTTTCCTGTTGTTTGGGTGGTGGTGGTGGTGGTGGTGATATGCTAGCTTGTGTGTGGTAATATACATTTTGCTTGGAGAAATTACTTTCATCAGTGACATTCTAGGCGGTGCACTAAATCATTTCGGAAGTCCATATTTTCACGGGTCTTGAATGGTATCTCTGTATATTTATTACTCGGCTAGCCCAACATTCCTAAATATGACTAATATCAGGTATTATATTATGATTCAGAGGTGGCGTAAGAAAGAGGCATGGTTGTTGGTGTACGGCATGGCACAATAATACATAATGCATGGTTGCATGTATTCATGTGTCATAGTCAAGGATTTCCTGTGAATGCATTTCTTCTCCCAGGTACGTACTACTACTACCGTTTATCCCATACTCAATTTACACACACACTATGCCACTTGTTCCAGTGAGTAGCATATTTTTTCCTTCTTGTCTTTCAAGGAAATATGTTCTTATAGCCAACATTCTTTACCTAGATAACCGTATCTTACAAATCCATACTCTACCGTACAATAAAAATTGCTCGCTCAGGCCAGCTCAGTCACCATTTAATGCTCTGGCCCACATTAGAAGTACCCCAGCATAACACATCAGCAGCATCGGCTTAAGAATAATATCAAACTTTTTATCATAACTGGAAAAAATTGAAGCACTCAAAAGATCCAATGCAGCACAACATTAGGGGGAAAATCCATACACACTACTGACTATGTTAGATAAGATATTATATTAATGCTATATTGCGTGTTATTATTTTATATACGTAGGAAGTATCTAGATAATGCTATATATTATTTTTTTGAAAGTAGACTTTCGTCAGGTCGATTGATCCTTGAACAAACAGCCAACAGCAAAATAGGGACAAGAAAAATAAAAAAACGGAGCAGGCGACACAAAATTTTGCCGTGCTTCTAACTTCTACTCACGTATAAATATAGGTATATCTGTACTTGGTATTAAAATGCTTGTTTTTCTACTTTCTTATAAAGCGCAAAGAATTCACCCTATTCTCGCTAGTCAAATATTATTTACTTACACATTCGGTGAGGTAATCTCATACGTCAAAGAGAATACTATACGCACACTTTACACAAAAGCAAACAGAAATTTGCCAGAAAAAAATAAAAGAATAGTATGCTTGAATACATATTTTAGTATGCTCATGTTTATTTATTAACACCTACACTCTCATCCTCAAGCTGTATATTATTCTCTTTTTTCTTCAAACTTTACTGATGACGGCAAAATCAAAATTCTGTTTGGCATTGCATAAAGGGCGCAATACGAGACTGGTTCTTTAGAAGCTCAAATCACTAACAATAAGAAAGCATGCATATTTTTTTTCACCGCTATAACTTAAACTGATAAACTACACAAGCTTGTATAGGTATATCTATTCGAGTGCATATGTATATAACCTTTCTGCCACACCACGAGATTACTATCCCACCCATCTCAACACGAGCCGCTCAGCTAAAGAAAATAAATAAAAGGAAGAGAAACGCATTACACAGTAAAGCATACAAGAAGAGTAAATGCGGACATGAACGACGTCACTTGGTAATCCGAAGAGCCAAGCTAACACGGTAACAATTTTCCGTTTGCTGTGTAGTTGCTTATATAAGATAAAAAAAATTGGTTTCTATATATGGCTTGTGTTTATCTTTATAGGAAAAGAATGAGTGGAAGAAGGAAGTGTTCGGTCAGGTTTGAATTTCCTCATCGGAATCTCTTTCCCTTACAAAACTCATATTTCATGTGAGAAGAAGTGAAAGCAGGAAAAGCCTGCACATCCTGTTTTCTTTAGAATGGTTCACCTAAAAGTGTTGTATTCTTTGGATGTATTTTTGCCAAATGCGGGGAAAAAGCAAGCAAGTAGAAGCACCACTCTTTATTCTTCGTCTTTTCTTTCTTAATACGCTTTTCCCTTGTCTATATTTTTGGTTCTAAAACAACTCACAACAAAATAATAAATGTATTCTAAACTGGTCTGTATTGTATTTCGCAGAGAAACCTTTGCAGTTTTTTTCAACAGGAATCGTAAATATTACACATAATATACCAATGTTATGATGTATAATACAAAATCGAAAACAAAGTAAATGCTGCTGCTTGCCAGCCTTCCACACATATAGACAAAACAAGAAGCTCCTGTTTCCGCATTTTCTTCGCTTTTGTGATGCATGCCAGGGAATACCATTTCCTTTGAGAAATTATGCGTGTGTGTATCTGATCATGCCTTTTTCCTCCTTTCACTGTTTATTTCTTTTGGCGAGCTTTCGCTCTGTAGCTAAAACTCAAAGAAACAATACACATTTCATAATGCATATTATTTTAGTCATGTCTTTTGTCCTAGTCTTTCCTCCCAATCCAATCCTAATACATTCAAAGCAAATACCAATATCATCATCATTTTATTTCCTTTTGCTACAGCATAAATATACTTTCTATTTTTTTACCGTGAAGTCTGTTTGCTGAAGCGTAAAAAACGAACCAAAACCAATAAAGTATTTTTGCTGCTTCTGCTTGCTTTTCTGGTTTGCTTTGTCTTACAATTACAATTCCAACCAAATTACGCACGCCAGCCAGCCTCAACTTCATGAAATATATAGGCCATCATGTCAGTTTCATGCATGCAAGCACATCACTTTCTCTCCCAAAAGTGAAGACTTGCTTGGGCTTCACTGAGAGAGTGTTAATTTTTTCGTAAATTCGTATGCTTACACACATGACACGCTCTGGCATTTCCATTTCTTCCGTTGTACACCAAAATACACAAGTTCATTTTTCACATTCTGGACTGGATACTTGTACAGTTAGGTACATACATAAACGCAAACGAAATGAAATAAGCAAACTAGTTACAGTTCTACCAAGTTAATTCGGAAAATGTAAATTGTGTGTGTAATGGTTAATGAATGAATTAGGAGGACGTATATTTACCTAGTTGAGCATGCACACCTTCATTTGCTCCTTCACGTTTCTTCTTTATGTTCGTTTCAAGTAGACCTGTGCTTCTTCCCTTCACCAAAAAATTAAATTAAAGGAAAAGGGAACTAAAAAAACGAGCTCAAACGTGCAGTGGTGTAGCATGAGAAGAAGGTGGCTATTACATGAGCTTGTAGAATAGGTAATTAATGAATTTAACAGAACATTGGTCACAGTAGAATACTTTTTTTTCTTTCTCTCGAAAGAAATTGAGTGATCGTCCTTTTTATATGATTATGCATGCGTGAATGTGCTTTTCCTTCAAACCTCCTCATGAACATGGGTTTTGTACTCAATTTTCACCTTCAAAAAGAAAAACCTTATCTTTGAAACTTGTCTAGCCTAACAAGCAAAGAACAATATTCAGGCGGCAACAGAAGGCAGCTACGCTGCGGTGTGGATGAATAGTTATACCTACATACATAGTTGATGTAGTCAGCAAACAGCAGTAAATGCGTATATATTAAAAAGAACATATGCATACCTATATACACACAGCACGTCATGTAAATCAAATATAAATGACAAGTCGTGCATTTCTCTAAAAACTACTCCTTTCACTTTCTCCCTACATCTCCAGTTAAGATAGACACATACATTTGCCAACTTGTTTTGCTCTTTTTGTATTTTCCTTTCTCTCATTCTCATTTCTTCTCTTGCACACATTCATAAAATCGCAATGTTGTGTGCTTGGTAAACTGAAGACTACCAAAAAGACATAAATTAGCTACAGAAAAGGCAAGCAATTTATTAACAAAGCAAACGGTAGCAACAGAAGAAAATGCAGCTAGCTTTCCTTTCTCTATTTCTCTAAAGACTGATGGAGGTGAATAATCTGCGTGCATCTCGTGAGCCAAATATTATACATGTATCTCTCCTCTACAAACCAGCACAATACAAAGACTACATAGTATTTTCTTCTGGGAGACGCCACGTATTATATTGTGTACATATTATTTTCTGTGGAATCTCACAGTGCTGCGTATGTAGTCAGCAGACATCGTGCTTTCTTTCGTCTTCCACACAGCGCTCATTTTCCAACCCCTAAAGCTTATCAGAGAGTAGGCTCAACTGGCTGTGTAAACCCAAGAGAAAAGAAGGGAACGAAATCGCCGTTACTCACATACACACAGGGCTCCAACAGAAGAGAGAAGAAATAACATGAGTGTTTTTTTTTCTTCTTTACATTCCTCTGGCCTTTAGGAGAAGGTGTAATAACTGACAAATATAGAAACTGTTCGTATATAAAACAAAAAAAAATGTTTTTCTTTTATCAACTATGTATAACTGGTGTGTAGTTTTTGTGGAACGTGGTCTTAACGAAATGAAATGCATAAGAGATAGAACTAGTAGTTGTAATGCGATAGAATTAGTTCCAAGTAGTCTAGTGGGTTTTCCTGCATGTCGGAAGGAAATTAGTCAAAAAAAGCGAGAGTTGTATGTATACCGTCACGGTTTCATCGTCATCCTCGTCTACATACCAGGAGGAGAAGAAGAAGAAGAAATAGGGAATGTGAAATGTTTCTATATATAGCGTACACACGTACATATATCTACATAATAAATAGGTAGACATAATATATAATAAAAAAATAGTGCTTGTGTTGGAGGTAGGCTGACACAGTGTATAAATGAAAGACTTAAAACCTTCAAGTCAAGGGAAAACCGGGTGGTTTTTTTCTTGTGTCTCTCTCCCTTTTTCCTGTGAACTTTGTGCGAGCTTTTTCCTACATAAGTATTATACATAAGTATTTTGGCCTTGTATTACCGGGAAATAGACGGCGGAAATGCAATTAATTAGTTGGGAAGAGGGAGACGGCCTCTTTTCTTCAACTTTTAATTGTATGATTTCACCGATTATTTGCTAGTAGTGGATATACAAAAGTATGCGTGTTCAAATAGATATTATGTATAATGTATGTAGATGAGGTAAAATATAGTAAAAGAGAAACAAGAAATGGGTGGTTCGTCTTGTGAAATTTAGTTGACTTTTTGCTACCGCACTATTCTGACAAGTATGCTTGTAAGCTGTGTGTATCACAGAAGACGGGAAAAACCTGATGAGATAAAAGCAGAAACGTAAGTAAGTAGCAGCAGTAGCAGTGTTTTTCATTCATTTCAGAAAACATTCACTGATGACCGATTCTCAAGGGACAAACGTTTCACTTATTTTTACGGCTGAAACTTATCTAAGCACTTGCAATAAGTTAAACGAAAATATTGCATATTGTAGACTAATTTGTATAGCCAACACAAAATATATTTACAACATAGCTTGATAAAATAATTTTAAGTACATGAAGTGTAAACCAAAAATTCTTACCGAAAACGATCATTCTAGCAACTTCAAGTAGTAGCAGTCCTTTTTCCTCATTTCAGAGAACATTCACTGATGACCGATTCTCAAGGGACAAACATATTTCTACGGCTGAAACTTATATCTAAGCACTTGCAATAAGTTAAACGAAAATATTGCATATTTTCGACTAATATGTATAGTCAACACAAAATATACATATTTAGCTTGATAAAATAATTTTTAAGTACATGAAGTGTAAACCAAAAATTCTTACCGAAAACGATCATTCTAGCAACTTCAAGTGCATCTCCTAAAAAAATCATAGAACAAGATTTTCAATCAGTATCTTTCAAATAGTCATACATAATTTGAGAGTATGTAGTATAATATTGGGTGCATTACCGTCAAATGTAGAAACATCGCAGAGCCAATTGCCTGTAAAACCACGCACAAAATTACATGAAAACAGCATGTTATTTTTGTAACCTTTTCGTTCCAACTATTGATACTAGAAAACCTTTTTTAAATGCATTCTTCTTACCAGATAACTCAGTCGTTGGTCGAATAATTTGAAGAGCTCGTTTCATCTTGTACTCATCTTGGTCAGCCACATAGTCCAAATTAAGTTTTCCCTTGAGAACACCAAGGCCAATTGGCTTGGTATTAGGGATCCATTGGTAGACTTGAGTTTGCTTGTTTCTGAAATACCACTTGACCACTAAACCTTTCTTCTCATGCTCCTCGATGCTGTAGTCGCAGTCAAGTATCACAGATTCGTCCGTCCCATTCCGAACAATGTGGGGAACTGATAAGCTGTTTATGTGTACTGCTGAGACACCTACAAAGACAAAATACAAATGACAAAGTTATTGTAATATATAGAAATTTATGTTTGTATGTTTACATGCAGCATTAGTGTATATCCGCCTGAGTGTATACGGCCTGTGTTGAAAATGAAGTAATTTATAAAAACTGCACAAATATCGTAAGCCATGCTTACTTTCACCAATACAAGTTAACTGACCTCGGGCTTCGCATTGCTGTCTGCTTTCGCCGTGAGAATATATAATTACTGTTTTTAATGTCTACAATGACTCCCAACTTTATGTATTAAAAAATCGAGCTTGCTTTAAAGGACGTATTAAAGAGTGAATTTACAATAATAAATGTTTTCCAGCTCGATACAATTACTTCAAATGCAAATTTTAATCATCATTCCCTCCAACATATGCATATGAGATTGCACTAACTGTATTGCGAATTGAAACTTTCAAGTTTCGCGCATAATGCAATTTCAAGTCGCAACGGAATCAATTTTTCAGAAGTTCAACAGCACAACAACAACAATACATTTAACTCACAAAGCATGTTTTTGTCTTTTATGCTTTTTCTCTTATTTATGGAAACACTAGGAAATGTTTTTTCTATCATACCACCGGCTCTCCTGCTTATTATGGAAAATGTCTAAAGTGCATTATTTATGCATGCATCCAATAATGTACTTTAACGCACCGTACTACTGGTAATATGAAAAAGTGAATGTCAATGCGACTGCTAGATGCGTAATAAAGTATTCACACTACATGTCCCTCCCAGCAGTAACAACAAGAATTGACTGTACTGGCTTCCGAATTCTGTCAAAGAAAGGACAATGACTTTGAAAAAAGAGTAGTTTCTGAGGTTATACCCCTGCACGCCATGAACATGATTGTTACACAATAGAGTAGTGAAATAGAAAGGAAAAAACAAAAAAAGGAAACTTTTTTGTTTCACTTTCTTTTCTCTTTTCTTTCACGTTTTCCCTGCTGATGCCTCGAAGGAATTACATGCATTAAAATTCACGAGACTCCGGGAAAACACAACATAGCGACATATTTTCGCCTCAACTCCACATGAATGAGTATGTAGTGTTCGTACAAGTTAATGAGTTTGAACCAAAAGTCCGAGGAAACAATAGCACTAGACATTTAGTTTTGTTTTTCTGCAAGAGAAAAAAAACCTACCAAAGAGAGAAAGTAGTAATGTCATTAGATAACCTTGACATTGAAAGAAACAAACCAACCGAACCCCACGCCGTCACTTCACTTCCCAAATAAACGTATACTTTTATGCATTGCCTTGTGGCAATACAGTTTTACCAAGTTGGTACATAATGGCAACTACTCTTGCGTTCAGTTTACTGGACACACTAGAAAAAATGCGCATAAAAATTCCAGAGTATGCCTATAACGTCACCGGTTACCATCACCGGCATTCAAGGACACTCATTCTTATATTCTCAACTGTTTTAATGGTGCTGTAAAAGTAATCGGAATATTTGGTTATAGCAAATACTCTTACAATTCTACTTTGGAACAAGAAAAAAGGAAAGTTGTTAATATGCAATTCAGAGACTATTTATGCATTTCACAAGCAGTGCAGCATGATAGCGAAAGGGACTTTAAGAGAAAAATGTTATAGAAAATTGGTGTTGCATCATTATCAGCCATACTTGAATATAAGTATATGCGATTAATATTAGTACGGCAGTAGACTTACAACTAATGAGTTTTTTTTCTATAAAATCCCATGCAAATGGCATCTGACGCTATTTGGTTAACTATGGAAAAAAGAGACGCGATTCAATGAAGAGCAGCGGAAACTCATAAACTTAAGGAAATGAAAGGGTGGCACTGCCATTTTGGCTTGATTCCTGGAATCAAGTTAGTTTACAAAATCGTTTTGTTCGCGTGGATGGAAAAACTAATTCCTGTTGGCTTTGGTAAAAGATTTTATACACAAAAATACAGTTGATAATGTAGAAATGTGCTATTTTCTGCAGCGCAGCGAGCGTATACATGCATCTACTCTAAATCTAAGCCTGTCTTGTCATGAATAGAGTTTTATCGCTATAATAGCCCAGTGGAATGTATGAACACACTCCTCTATTATTCATGCAATAATGTGCATGTGCATAACAATATCGTTTTCTAAAGTGATTTAAGCAAGTAGGCATGTATTTGGAACAAGAGAAACATGTTTTTCCTGGGGACACGCTAAATCAATAAGCTTCAGCGTACTTTTTTTCTCCCTTGCAGCGCACTATTATAACATGGTCATCAAAAGAAAATCTAGCGTGGTGCCCATAATGCATACATACCAAATTGCGTTTAAGGCGTTTTGTCGTTAGTTGTGAAAGCTTTAGAATAATGAATTGGTGATCGTGTGTGAGAGCATGCAGTAGTAGTCGTTTTTAGGAGTGCAATAGTAATAAGTAATTGTCAGACAGCCACACATTCACTCCCAAGAACAATTTTTTTCTTCTCTTTACGCATATATATTTAGACGTTGTTTCTTAACGTTTATGGTTCTTCTTGACATGACTCCATCCACCACCACCATCATCATCATCAGTTGTAGTAACCACTCTACTCTACTTACTGACTGTTGCTGCTCTCTGCACAGACTATTTTTTTCAAAGTTCATAATATGTTTGGACTTGACTGATATTTTGCCACACACCATCACTCTGCAACATCACGCACAGCTGTACGGTAAAAGGATTAATGATGTTGGTTACTGTGCTTTAAGCCTCATATAGTGCAACTCTTATTTTTCAGTAGATGCATTCAGTATATATCGGATATTTACGGCAACAGTACCAAAACTAACTTTCAGTTGCAAGTGTAAAGCGATAATCATATCGTTAAAAAGGTCTGCCTCCTTTTATGTATTTTTTAAAGCGTGCTTATATTTTCCAGTCTTGGGCTGGTCGTGTGGCTTTCTTATGATATTTATTTAATTACATGCATTTAAGAACGCAATGTTCTCTTCATGTGCTTGGAGAAAAGGGAGTGATAATTAAACCAAGTAAATTTGTTAGTTCCTAAAAATACAAGTTAAATTTGCACGAGCTCTAGCCACCGCTATTATAAATTAAAACAAATAAATAAAAAACCGTGCTTTTGTTTGCTATTTTATTTGAATTAATTTTTTTTTGCAAAGAACCCAGTTCCCATTTCGGTAAGAGGATTAGTATACACGCTTATCTGACATGAAGGGAAGCAGTAGTAGAATAAAATAGTGCAAATAAATACGCACAAACTTCATCAACGACAAAAGCCATAACCAGTCATGCAAATTTTTTTTATCCTAATGCAAAAAACGTCATGAAAGTAATATTCACTGTAAATATTTATTCCAGTAGGTTAGATATCAGTTTATTCTGACACCTACCCTCATAAAATACATTTAAAGTCATGAATTTGCCAGTCACTTATCTACTAAGCCTCACCATCACTGGAACCGTAGCACGCAGCATAAAAAGTAATTGTATACTTTTCCACATGAAACAGTAATATGAACGTATAATACTAATGTTTATAGATGTTTAGATCGTCAGTCAAGTCAAGTGTGGATAGCTTCCCTACTCTTGATTCTTGACTGATTCACAAAATAAAACCTTTCTCTACTGATTGTAAGTACAGACTGTGTGTTACATTTAGATAAGTGAACGGTGTTTTATACGGTTTATTCTTTTCTACCGATTGCATGCCTTCGCCCCATTTGAGTTATAACCAAATTTCCATGTGATTTCAACCATTATTTCCTCATTCTTATGGCGTTTAAGTGGGCTCTTCGGTTACTCTTATGGCATATAAATCCACACAGAACACACGTAGCTACTCATACTTATAACACGGTTATTTTTAGGCCTCGTAAGAAAATCTGATATTTTACTGCCATTATAGTATATTGCATTAACACGTAGACAGCCTCTTATAAGAAGGGAAGCAGTAAAGGAAGTTCCATATACATAATAATACAATTATTATTATGCTTTATGCATCGAGCTCACATAGTTTTCCAAGAGAATGCTCATGCAAATATCTTGTTTAAAAGTTATAGATGTATGTACTTCCCTCTCATACTTGTACTTTCATGCGTGTATTTTCTTTCTCTACTTTTCTTCAACCTTCATAATAGGACATTGCACATTCTGCATATAATAACCGTTCACTCAACCATTCTTAATCGTAAAAAGTAATATGAATAACGATATTTTCATGGTGCCGATATAAGTTCATATTATAAACTTGGCTCAGTTGAGTGGACTTTACGTTGAATCGCGTCTATTAGAAACTCCTGTTCATTTATTTTCTGTGATGTGTAGTAGAAGTAGTAGTAACAGTAAAAACAGTAACAAAATATTATGGCCATTATTATTATCAGATACAAGCTGTGAATTCTCATATTATACGATACGTCCATTAGTTAAACAGTAATAATAATATTGTGTGCAGTTCTTCGCTCCTTCCTAATACTCCCGCTCTATTTGTATATGTGTTTGTGTGTCTATCTAACATTTGCTTAAAAGTGGATTTATTGGATGAAGTGAGCTTAATTTCTTGTGATCATGCTTTCATTTTTCACTCACTCATTCACTCTGCTGTTTGCTCAGTTAGACCTAAAGTTGTGCAGTTATATTGTGAGCAGAAAAAGTATACAACAAGAGCGTACATGGATGGAATAATAAAGAATCACTATCAACTATAAACTAAAAACTGTAGTTATTGTAGAATATAGCTTGTAGTAAACAAAACTATTTTAATTACACATGAACTTGCACTTAATAGCGATATGATACTTTTGATAACTATGATGTGAATTTGTATGTAGATAGTAGATATACATAAACGCATATTGCCGGCTCGGCAATTGTATCATGTTTTTATGATACCAATAACCATAACATGCTATTAAATGTATACTTAACAACTCTGGCTGGACATGGGCTACATGGCTAATTCATGTTGAAAGTTTTGAATACCTCATCTATTTGTCTGCTCGAAAAGCTTGGAATGAAATAAATATCAGTGTCAAGTAGCGGTGTGCATGTCGGGAAACTAGCTTTTTGCATTGGCGACAAAATAATTGCTGGAGTGGTTGTACATGTCTCAATAATTTGCACGCTGCATTATTTCGCAAAATAAAACGACTATAGTTATTATAGAGTTGGAAACTCCACTTTTACGACAACGCTAAGGTGTTATACACCACTTTTTAAATGATGGCTTGGCTCACTTGGGTGATCGATGGAATTTTTTCCATAAATTAATTTCCCGGACAAATTTTTTTTTGTCTTCAACCAAGGAAATAAGTGTGCTCTCATTACCGCAACTTTGTTGACGTCATTATTGCTTAGATTTTTTTCAATATTGCTCTAATAACGACGCGGATGGATGATTTTTTTAGAAACTGCTGCTACAAAAAGTAAAACAGTTGCTGTTGCTCCTGTTGTTTGAAAAGTTGGAGAACTTTCTCTCATTAAGCCGATGATAGCATGTATGCATAATACAGTAAGGGCAAGTGCATGTATATGTTTTCTCCTCACGAAATATAAAACTTTCACGCAACCTCCTACCACCACTGCCACCACCACCATCAAGTTTTTTGTTGCATGTATTTAATCAGTGTGAAATGGTCTAGCCACGCTCCGTGTATTATTCATTATGAGCTGACGTTCAAGATGATATGATAAAAACATGAGTTTTCCTCTGCTACCACTACTATTTATACACATTATTTATAGTCGCGCACTCAATGCCATCATCATCACCAGCATCGCATGGGTTTGCCACCCCCCAAAATCTGGATCCTTTACATGCATATAGCCATTACCTCGTTTATGTCGTAAATGTGATTAATTTAGCCGGAGAGTTGAGTTTTTAAGCTTCCTAATATAATAACCAGCTTTGGAAACTGTGTTCTCATATAAATAATTATCATGTCATAGATATATCTATTTTTCATGCTTCATATTTATATCGTCCCGTGTTCTTATGGGGAAGAGGGTGAAGAAACAAGACACGCCACGCTAGACCAGGTGCTACACAAACATATGCACAAAGTAGTAGTTCCTCTCATTCATAAACTTTCTTTCAGTGTGAATCGAAGTACGCACACCAATCTACCAGTTTGTACGTGTAGAAGTTTCTTCTTGTGTGATCTTTTAAGCCGATGTCATAAGCTGCGAGGCGACGATGACAGGATCATTAATATTCTTTACAGCAGTCTTATAATATTTTTTGTTTCAGCTGAAGCAGTAGAAGTTGTCGCTGCACAAACGGGAACAACAGCTGGAGTAAATTAAGTAGCTGTCTTTATTTCTTCCTTTTTGTATTCATACGTACATACGTATTTACTGTAGCGTCACATTGGCAGTGCCAATTTTAGAGAAAGAGACAGAGTGTCAAACAAAATACGTGTGAACTGTCCCCACAAAATCAATCAATACTTTCTATAATCGTGCTATTTCTTTCATTTGTTCTACAGCCCTTCTCTCGCTCATAGAGACACAAGGACTAGTAAGATGTTACCCAGAGGAAGGATTGTGAAAAACAAATAACGTATCACACCTTTATGATCAATGAACAAGCATCCTTAAGCCTAAAAGTACTGCTCATACAATAAGCATCCCGTTTTTTATCCATCAGTTTCACTGTTCACAGATCACCAAATAACCAGTTTGTCTTGGTGGATTTTCATAGGAGAAAAAAGGATCGATGTGACTCGTGTGAAAAAATGTGAAGTGCCACGTAAAAAGGCATCATCATCTCATCATGGGCAGTGCAGTAGTAATACAAGTAGGCAGTAAGAAATGCATTTTTATTTTACTAGTCCCCGTTTATGAGGTTGTCTAACAGCCAAACAGAATGATGTTGAAAGCCTTTTTTCGTCGTAAATAGGAAAAAGAAAATAGGAAATTGAAGGTGATGCGTAAGGAAAATAAACTTTAAGTCCTTTTCCCTTTCTTTCCAGTTTTTGCCTTGCAACAGCTTCATAATACACATATGTGCAATGTTTGACTCTCATCATTGTTTGCATGAAATAAAGGACTTGAAAACTCTGTAATTCCAGACTTATTCTATTTGATCAACACAAACACACACAATACACTACCAACCTTGGTAATATGTTCATCCTTACTTATTTTAAAGAGTGCTTTACTTAGCAATTCAATGACTACTACCGGTCCTTCTGCTAAACACGTATATTATGATGAGAGTTACTGCTACAAGTGTATGTACAAGGGTATAGGTATCCATTTTACAAAATGCAAACGAACATTTCGCCTTCTTGACTTTTTTCTCTCTTTTCTTTCCTTTCATAGTCTTTGTTACACACACCTACAGCAACAAAGAGAAGAAAACTCATATGCACGCGTATGTGTACTCATAATCATAGGCACAAACGAGCACATACTTTTTACCCCTTTTTGCATACATATGCAAGCACAGACAAACACACAAGAGGAAAAAAAGAAAGAAACGTGTTGTATGTGAAAGTATTTCTTCAACAGGAGAAGAAGTAACTGCTTTTCTCATCTTTATTCTTTTTTCTTTCACTTCTCTTTTTATGCTTTACACTTTAGAC